>CAJVPN010001203.1:0-16511 GCA_910592215.1 Entrophospora candida
TCTATGCTGCTTGTAGGGATGCCTCAAGTGGTATAGTTGTAAATATTTCTTGTATATATTCTTTTTATTTTATTTTAATTATCATTTTTAGGCTTTTGCCAGCAGTACTTCATATTAGTACTGTAGAGAGAGAATTGCACAATAGAGAGAGTTTTGAGCAGGCTCTGAGCTGTGTGCCGATACAGAGGCCTGGGATAGAGAATTGAGAACCCTGAGCTGTGTGCCGATACAGGGAGATTTATATATTGGACTTTTTTTTATTTATTTTATCTTATATATTTATTGGACACATCACAAGCTGTATTTGAATTTACACACTTGCAATGTAATTTATCAATCTTGCATGAAAATTATATAATCCTTGGCTCCCTATAGAATATTTATGTACAGAAGTTCCTTACATTTTGTAATATTTATTTGTAAGGAATATAATCCTTTAATAATGTATGTAAAATTTTTTATGTACAGTAATAGTAATGTCAGTCAGGAAACATTTCATGCAATCAACATGTCTACTGTAATACAGTCTGGGATTTACCATATCAATATGTTGCTCTGCTGATCAATTCATATATGTTACAAATGAATTCACAAGGTGTTATTCGTCATATCTAAGTCACATTTTATTAAAAAAAAATTTTAAATTAATGAAACTATTGGAAGGCTAAAATTGAACCAACAGCAAATTGATAAATTCAGGGATTCAATTCCTCACAAAGCAAGAATAATGATTAATCCAGGAAAAAACTATGATGGATGGTAGAATATTGATAAATTGATTGAACAGGTAATATTTCAGTTTATTACAAGTTATCCAGATTATTGTGCAAGACATAAATTAGGAGCACAACCAGATTTTATGACTCAAATACCTTTGATACAGGAAGTCATTAAAAAACATGGACATAAAGTGATATTTTATCCTAAATATCACTGTGAACTTAATTACATAGAAATGTATTGAGGTGCCAAGCAGTATGCAAGAGAAAACTGTAACTACACCTGGGAAGGTTTGTTAAAAACAGTTCCTTTAGCTTTAGATTCTGTTTCATTAAGTTCAATTCATAAATTTGCAAGGAAATCATTTCAATATATGGAATGTTATAGAAAAGGGTTGAATGTAAAACAAGCTGAATATATTAATATATGCTGTTGCGAGTGTAACAATCCTCGAAATAATATGTCACACAAATGGCAATTAATTTTATTACCATATTTGGTAATCAGAGGAATTCATTTTTTTATCGTTTAATTAAAGTTAATTGGCAATCGGGATTTTTTGTTAAAGAATTATACATATATTATTATTGTTATTGTTATTATTTTTATTAAGGAATATGGATATTATATTGTTATGTTATAATCATATTATTATTTTATTTATATTATTTATAATCAAAGAAGTTATCTTTAAATTATGATCATACTTTCCAGGAAGTCTATAAGCTTCCATACAATATATAGATTATATATTTATTTATTTTCTTATGATTTATATTTATATTTTAAGAATTGTATTTTTATTATTTAAAGAAGTAAAATTCAAACAAATAAAGATAACTTTTATATAATTTTACAACAATAAAATTATCAGTTCATTAACATTGTTAAATAAATATCTGAATGTTTTTAAATAATTGTGATAATTATTTGAATGTTTACAGATAGACTGGCCTGGATACCAAGATCTTGATTGAATAAAATACAAACATATTAAAGAATTCTGAGAAGTAAACAATGATGACAGTGGCTGTAAACAAATAAAGCCACCTGAACAAAAAGGTATTGAAGGAATGGAATGATGTAATGTTTGTCAAAAATTAGTAATAAAAACAAACAATGACTCATCAAAGATAAAGAATTGTAACAAAAGCAAGATCAGAAGGAATAAATAGAGTGACAAGATGAGATAGAAACATGAAAAATCAATTAGTGAGAAATTTCTTATAAAAAGACAGAGAATTCAACCAAGTGGAGAATTAACTTTATATAGATCACATCACTGAAATGTTTAATTTGAAAATTTTATTAATTTATAGTTTTGTTAACTGATGAAAATTTTTTCTTGGATTACAACACATAGTAAATTGATATGAAATCAACACCTACAGGTCCTTGTGGATATACATGATATAAAAAAATAATGGTATTGAAATTCATGAAATAGGCTTCTGGAACACCTTGTGGCTATAAACTTGATAAATTGTCTCAGAAAAAAAGAGTTTTGTCCCTAAAAAATTGTGCAGAAATCACAAAGGTACTGGCAACTTCAAAAGATTCTGACAATTTTTAAAGTATATTTGAAAAAATTTACATCATACTGATAAAAAAGCACCAATTAATCATGTTGATTGTGCAAAGTAATTTCCAAATGTAATAATAAATTTTAATTTTTGTATTATAGTGTAATTCTAAGTTTCAATGACATAATAGATTGAAAATAACAAAATAAAACTAATCTTTTTTCTTTTTTTCATTAGTCATATTATTTTTATCTTTTGGATTTGTTCCAGCATAAAGTTGATTAAAAAAACCTTTTAATGCTGGTTCAGCTTCTTCTAACATTTATTAAATTCATCAGGTTCTAAAATGGGTTTATCATTATTCACCTTCTGTCTTATATACAATACACCTGCCATTAATTTGATTTTTTTATTAAGAGGCATCGTTTCTAAAATAAAGCAAATAAACTACTAGTTAAATATAATTATTGACAATAAAATAACAGCAATTTATTTGGTTAATTTATTAAAAAAAAAAAAAAAACAAATATTTTCATTTTGTTCAATAATAAATAACATTATTATTTTTGGTGTAAACAATTAGAAGAATAACTAACTACTTACCTAACTTTGCTTTCTCAAGTTCCGCACACACTTCATGATATGCAGACTCTAATTGTTGAAATTCTTCCTCAGAATAAAAAATATCATCACGTAAAGCATATGTTTTATTTTGAAATTTCTGAATTTTTTCATTTGATTTTTTTTGAGCTGGTGATTGATAATTAGGTGAATCTAAGTATTCTGGATCATTGTCAGTCTTATACAAACAGTGATGACACATCATTGCTGTCTCTAATAATTTAAAATAATTAATTAATTGTCCAGGTGCCTTCTGGAATAAAATTCTTTCTTTTTTTTGTGCTGTAGAAAGATAAATATCATGCTTATTTTGTTTTTAGCATTAACAATTAATTTATTATAATGCCTTCTACATAATGCTTTTCCAACCAAATTTAAATGTTTGTTAATATCTGGAATAGTAACTTTATCAGATACTATGGAAGCATTATTAATTTTATAATCACAGATAATGTCATCTTGGCCTTCTAAATCACAATATTGTACTTTTCTCCTCTTATCTTTATGTTCATTACTGGAGGGTGCTTCTTGAGACAAGTTTTGTATGACATCCATTTTCTATAAGGCGAGTTGCTTAAAATGTAGCTATATATTAAATTATATATTAAATTAAGTATATAAAATTTTCTATTGCAAAAAAGACTACCATAACTAGCTTCCAAATTACTTCACCTTTTACCGAATTACTTTGGCAGTCTATAAAACAGAAGGTGAGAAATCAGAATATATTGTTGTTATTGACGCAAAATTGATTTTGGTGACGCAAAGTCAAGTTAGTCGGATGACGGTCAGTTTGTATATGAAACATATGTAGTGTAATTAATACCGATCATTTCTTAAAATTGAATACTCTCTATGTTGATTTAATCACGCTACAACAGATTCACGTGATATTCGTTTACTATTATCATCATATTAATATGTCCTGTTTTTTTGGATCATTGATTTGTTTACTTTTAAGAAAAGCATTATGCATTATAATTGGATTTATTATTCAGTTACTTTTTTTAATTAATTGACAATTGAGTTGATTATTGTTACTAAAAATAAAGCATTGTGCATTTAATTAAATTGACGATTGAATTGATTATTTGTTTATTACTAAAAATACTTTGATCACATCTATAAATTAATTTTGTAAAGCTGAGTTGCAAGCTTCGTAAATCTTGACTTTAACACTTACTTTGATCAAACCTGGCCATATAATTATTGAATAATTGATAAAACGTTCATTTTGCAAACTCAATTTGCAAGTTTCATAGACCTTGACTTTAACACTTACTTCGATCGAACCCGTCTATATGAATAATTGATAAACATTCTTTTTGCAAACTTCATAAACACTTACTTCGATCAAACCTGCCTATATGATTATTTAATAATTGACAAAGCATTATTAAATATATTTTACAAAGAGCTTCATAGATCTCGACTTTAAAAAGTCCACCTATATGATTATTGAATAATTGATAAACATTCACTTTGCAAGCTTCGTAAATCTTGACTAGCATTTATTTCAATCAAACCCACCCATATAATTATTTAATAATTAATAAAGCATTCATTAAATATATTTTACAAACAGCTTCATAGATCTTGACTAACACTTATTTCGATCAAATCCACTTATATGATTATTTAATTAATAATTAATAAAGTGTTCATTAAATATATTTTACAAACAGCTTCGTAGATCTCAACTTTGACATTTACTTCGATCAAACCCGCCTGTATAATTATTGAATAATAAAACGTTCATTTTGGAAAACTTGATTTGCAAATAGATCTTGATTTTAGCACTTATTTCGATCGAACCCGCCTATATTTGAATAATTCATTAAATATATTTTGCAAACAACTTCACAGATCTTGCCTTTAACACTTATTTTAATCACTCTTATACAGAATATTGAATAATTTATAAAACGTTCATTTTCAAAACTTGATTTGCAAACTTCTTGATCTTGTATTTAACACTTGCTTTGATTGCGCCTATACAAACTATTGAATAATGGTAAGCTATGAATATTATGCAAGACCAATTTTATAAACTGCTAAAAATTCATATGAAACTGAATTATGAAAATTGAAAAGATGGTCAATATTATCACGATCCTTGCATTTTACATTGTCTTTTATATGCGTTTGGGTATCTATTTGCTATTATCTTAGCGATAAAACAAGAAAGGTATATTTGAATTTACAATTTTCTTTTATACTTAGATTATGAAGGCGCAGTTTTAGTTCTTCCAAATCTGCTCATGAAGGATGAATTTTTAATAAGAAGGGATGGAATTTCACCTGTAAATAATGTGATCTTGTATCTATATAAAACCAAGCTTTATTTTGTCCTACGTTTTTTATAGAATTTAAAATATTATCTCAACTAAAATTTTGTTTTTTTCACAAGTAATTCCCTTACTCTTAACATTGCATTTTTTGTGATTGATTCTAGATCAAATTCTGGATTACCGTGTTCAATAATTTCATCGGATGGAATTACAACAGAAGCCTCAATTTTCAAAACACAACAAAGTTCATCATTAAGAGAGATGTAAGTGTTGAATAATTGATCGGCAGGGAAAACAGGTAGAAATGATTGAAAGGAAGCAAGTAGACGATGAAATTGTTTTCTGCAGAACGATATATTTTTATCAAAGTCTAAAATAAATAGTCAAGGCTTCATTAATCAGATTTAATTGTAAAAAATACCACAAGTCTCATAAGTTCTTTTTAACACTACTCCCGAGACGCCCCTAATATTATTTGTATCGTTATAATGCTTTTGTAAGCAACTTCAAAAAACTTTTATAAAGACGAATATTTCTTCTCTTCGTTTTAATCAACGTCAATATCAGTGGAAGAGATCTTTTGCATGAGTTTATAATTTTCAACTTGTTTGTCAGACGTTTTCACTCCCGGAAGTTTCCAAAATCGATTGACAATGTGCAACAAATAAAATTCAAACACATGATTTATAATTATTTGACTCGAGTGAAAATCTTTTTTTGACAAGGTTTTTTCCATGCCCCTCTTATCTTTTCTTTCATATCATCCTAATCCATTTCTTCCATTTATAAACCCTTTAACAGTTGGTAGGGATCTGCAAAATACATTTGAATTAGTAATTCGTTTCATACATACTACGCTTGTTGAGAGGTTGTTTGGCTGCCAGAAAGAACCGGGACTTGGTTTGCATTAACTATTATGGTTGAAAAACTTGTTTAAATTAAAATTTGTGACAAGTGATGATCGAAGGCGGAAAAAAAAAACTAAAGATAAGAAAATGTCCAATACTTTTTTATTTATGGTGATCTCAAATGATTGGTGGAATAGTGGGCAACCATACAACAATGTTATATCCTTTAAATAATTCAACCATATATATTACAAAGCTAACTTGAATATATTATAAAAAAAAAAGATAATGAAAAATGCGTTAAAAAAACTAACGATATACAGTATCGATTAAATACTCTACTCGCGCCGATTAATATTTCATAAATATAAAATGTACTAAAAATTACAACAATCACAAACAGGTAAGATCAACTGTCGAGAAAAATTCTGGTTGCCGTTTCAGTGATTTTTTTGGAATATTAATAAAGAAATATTATTTCTAAATTGTCCCGTTTTGACGAATTGTAACCAACGCAGCGAAAATAATATTTCTTATTTTTGATTTTGTTTACATTCTTCCTGAAAAATGATACAATTCAGTAAAAAAAGCCTTTTTTTTGCATGTAATATATATATATTAATAAACAACATTATAAATCAGCAAATTGGAAATTAAACGGCAAATGTTCTATAAAAGGAAGGATTACAAAGAAAATTTCTTTTTTAAAAAAAGCGTCTGTGAAGATTTTCCCAAATAGTAATAGGTACGTGTAATAAATGAAGCACGTGAAGTCTTTTGAGTACGCATTATTAATATAGCGTCATTATTATGATTTCGTAAAACGTTTAACATAAATGTCATTATATAATTTTTTCAATTATGTGATCAATTAAACAAGATGGAAAACCTGGGAGATTTGGAAAATTTTTCTTGTAATATGTAAATTTTCTTTATTGTAATTAAATTAAGGGTGAAATCATTAAAAAAATTTCAAAGCCTGCTTTTAAAGTTGGAGGTTACACGTTTACTTTCTTGATTAGGAATTATATAATGAATTCAATTAAAAGAAAATCGCGTAGGTTGATTATTCTAGCGCGAGCAAAATTTAAATTACGATAAATAAGATAAGTATGAAGATTATTATTATATAAATTTATTTTCGAAATGTCAAGTATATGCAAGCACACGTATATCTATTATGCGAGCACATCATTAAAGTCTTTTTTTAAAATTAAAACATTTAATATTTTTTAATTAAAAGGAAAAAAAATTCTAATACATTAATAGAATAGCAAATATGGTAACGTAATGAAACTATTAATGGGAAAATTTTCATTGGCTATTGCTACCAAAAACCGAATAAATAATATGAAATAATATATGCATTATTATTATTATTATTTTATTCTGGCGTTAATTTTTATCTAAATCAAAAAAATAGATAAATATATAAAAAAAAAATTTTTTTTTGTAAAAAAATTTTTTAAAAAATTCACCTTTTAGTAAAAAACATTATTAATACTAATTTTCATCTTTGTAAATAATAATTCAATATACTTAGCATTTTATTCTCATATTATTTATAATTTAAAAATGACGACAAAACATAATACAACCAAAGAAAGAATAATTTTAAATGTCGGAGGAATAAAGGTAAATAGCGACATTCTAATAATAAAAGATGGAAGTTGCGTTAATAACACTCCGCACACGCACGCACACGTAAAGTCAATTCTTTAACAAATATTATTTATTAATTTATTTAATTTATTTAATTTAGTATGAAACGTATCGATCAACATTAACAAAATATCCAGAAACAATGCTTGGAACGATGTTCAAAGAGAGCAATCAATCACTATTACATCCAGTAAAATCCAACGAATATCATATCGACAGAAACGGAAGACTATTTTTCTTCATATTACAATTTTATCGAACTGGCAGAATTCCTGATCTTGAAAAAGGTAAAAAATCAAATATCAATCGAGAGGCAACGAAATATATTTATAACTCTGATATTTATTAATATTGATTTCCATTATTCTATTTGTGAAAATAGCGAAATTTTCATTACCTATAACAAAAAAAGAATTAGAAGCCGAACTAGATTATTTCATGATTCCAAGACCAAAACAATCTTCGTCGGAATCCGACAAGAAGAATAATAAGCGACCAATTAAAAAGTTATCTTTACGTAGTCGCACCATAGCGGCAGAAATAGACGATTTTATCACAGCAATGAAACTCCTCATGAATCAAATAATTTTATATTTCCTAAGATGTTTTATAATTTCGGAAGGATACGGATTTAACATAACGATCGAAATATCATTCTACTCCACGGATAAAATTCCTCACTCGATAACTATTTTACCGACAACGATAGGAAAGAAATCTCCTATAAGCAAAGTAGAACAAATACTAAACAGTTATGGGTTCGGGACAAAAGCTCACGCTTTATTAGATGAATTCGGTGATATGATTGGTGAATATTTTGAAAATTCACATCCGGGATTATATTGGGATTTGCAGAGGTTAGAACATTGTTATGATTTTGATAATGAGGAAAATAGTATTCATGATAATTTTGATAATTATAATAATTATAATAGTAGTAAGAGTAATTATAATTATAACAATAATACCGTAGATGTTAGTTCAATGTATAGAGTTAGAATTTCTATTCATGATCAATTTGATTATGAAGAAATAATTAATAACTGTTGTTTAAGATCTGTTGTAAAATAAAAATATGTAATATTATTAATATGCAATATGTTCAATTTTCACTAAAAAATATGTAAATAAGATTAAATTAATAACATAACGGTTGCATTGCTTGACCCTTGTCGTTTATTGAAAAAGAGAAATAAATAAATATTTTAAAAACGCAAAATGGAACAATAAAATTTAGTATTCTTTGTAATAATAATAATAACCATCATTACACATGATTTTTTTTTTTTAATTAACAACTTTTAATTTTTAATTCTAATTCTTTTATAATGTTTTGAATACTTGTTGACCAACTAGTCCCTATTCGCGATAGTACACTTTTAATAAATGGTTCATTTTTCTAAAATTATTTGAAAGGAAAGAAATTAAAAAATTAAATAAATATATTAACAAAAAATCTCAAATCGCAAATCATACAAGTTTACCTTGTCCAAACAAAATTCCAAAATGTTATCATTGCTATTCTCATTTTTTATCACTGTAGAAAATAATAATTTTTGAACCTTATCACCTTTCAATTCAGTTTTTAAATTGGTTAATTTCGATTGAAAACTTTGAAGTTTTTCTCGTATACGTTCCGATGTAAAATTTTGTAATGATTGAATCTATGAGAGAGAAAAGTGATGGATGAGAAGTGGCGAGAAATGAGTGGTGGTGTGGTGAGAGAAGAAAGGCCAAAAAATGATGTAAAAGTATTGAAAATACTTACAATAGATCTATTAATAAATTTTTTATTTCTGTTGCTACTTTTTACTAACATGTCATTTATTATTTTGACTATAACCATTATATTGGTGATCATCTGTCGTTTTTTAAATATTATTACGTTAAATAAGATAGTCTTATATATTATTATCTAGATATGATATGTAAATAAAAATTACCTCTAATGTCGATGAATATTTATTAATGTTCCTAGATAATGATTTTTCAATACTAACTTTTTCCTTATCTGTCAACAATTCATTGACTATAAAAAAATTAAAAATATAAATTATTATATTATTATTATCACTACCCAATAAAATAATTACGATTAGAAATGATTTTACCTTGAGATGTGAGTTCTTCTATTTTTAAAGTTACTTGTTGATTTAATTCTTTTCGTTGAAAATAAAAAAATGAATAATTATCCTAAAATAACAATGAATTAAACCAATAAATCAATAATAATAAATTAATCGTTATTACCTTTTTGGCCAGAAAGTAAATTTTTAAGACCTAAATACAAATTTGATAATTTAATAATAAGATTTGATAATTGAATTTCTTCGTTTGCTAACTAAATAAATAAATAAATAAATAAATAAATTATTATCGTTAGTAAAATTATTAATATCTAGTATTTATAAATTATATATTTGTATATAAATAAATAATTTAAATATTAGCTACTCAATATTATGACACTTATTAATATAATCAATTAAAACATACAGACTCTATTTTATGATCATTTTTTAATATATCTTCTAATTCTTTCACTAACATTGATAAATCATCTCCATTACTAATACTATTATTTTTATTATTGACATTGACATTGTTGTTGTTGTTATTATTATTATTACTACTAATAATGCCGTTATTGTTATTATTAATGTTATTGTCATCGTTACCGATACCGCTATCATCATAAATGTATTTAATAATACGAGGAATAATTGTAAAAACTTTTAAATATATTATCTAAAAAAAAAAAAAAGGGCACAATAAAGTTTTAATCCTTCATTATAATAATAAAAGTACAATAATACACATGATACATATGATATATGATAGCTACATCATTATTTGGTGATGATCTTATTAATTCTTCGATTGATTTTTGATCCGGAGGATTACAATTAATCATAACCGAAAAATCTCTGTTATCATAAAGTGATTTGCAATACGAATCTAAATAATAATAAAATAAATATATAAATTAATAAATAAATTAATAAACAAACAAACAAATATATACAAACACTTGGATAAAACAATAATTACCGTCAAATTTTAAATCCAAAATATTTAATTCACCAATTCGTTTATTCAAATCTTTAGGTCCAACAATGATATTTTCCAATCTTACTTTTTCTCTATCAACAATAGCCTTTTGTATAGAATTTTCCAGTCTTTTTTGAAATTCAATAAATTCTTGAATTTTGGAAAAAGTGGAAAATTTATATGCATGAATTATCATTTCAGGTGTCTATTGTCATAACAATTACAAGATATCAATTGTGTGTATATAAAAATTAATCTATTTATTTATTTTAACTCCAAGGAAAAAAAATACCTTTAATTCATTGTTTTTATATATAGAAAGTGTGTCAACATACAGTAGGTTTGCCTCTTCATAAAATCCAAAAGAAAGACATCTTGCCAAGATATAATGACTTTATTTGATGTATATGTAAAGGATAGGTGAATGAATGGGCGAACAGAGGTGGCACAAATTAATATTGAAGAGGAAAAAAAAACCAATATCGTAATAGCAAACATTAAATTACCTCAATGTATCAAGCTGGACATGCTTAATGTCCATCAATCTATACAATTCTAACGGTCTTTGGAATACGCCTTTTTTATTTATTTTCAATTGAAAAACAAACGTTAAATATTTTAACATAATATAATACTACAAATAATAAATAACATTATTTCTTAAGTGAATTTTATTTAGTTATTCGTACCTATATTCTGATACAATCGAATCAATAGTAATTTAAATTGGAAATTGTTTTTGCTTTTTTCCAATGCTGATTCCAGCAAAAAAATTGCTTGAAGCAAATATATAATTTTCTCTGCTGACAAAATAAACATAAATAAATAATATTATTATTGTCATTATTATTATAATCGCGCCGTCACCAACCATTATCATCATCAATTATCATTAAATAAACACTTACGATACTTAAGATACAAATCGATAAGAGCATGAGATGCCAAGATAGCAAAATCGTCACCGTGTTGCTTTTCTGTTTCTGGTAAATTAGTACCTATACATTTACAAAATAGCATGCCGAATTATTGTTATTATAAACTGTTAAATAAATCATCATCAATAATCAATTTGATAAAAAACCAGATATTCTACCAAATTTAAGTGAATCTTGATACAACTTCCATAATTTATTTATATATGTAATCAATTCTGATTCGCTTAAATCTAAAAGTAACCCAAAATACCTTTCAAATTTACAAATATTCACATTTATTTGAATATTTTTAATACTCTCCTATTATAATTATTTGATGTCCCATAATGATTATTAAATTAAATTAAATCAAAAAAAGAAAATTTTTATAATCAAGGAAAAAAATTTTACTTTTTCGTCATGACTATCAATAAGCGTTGTTTTAAATTCACTAATAATCATTGTTGCAGATACTTTTGAAATATTTTTCAAATATGGTTGTAAATCTTCAAAACAACAAGCTTTTGACCCAAACTTGCGGAAATAATTAACCAACATATCTGTCATAACTTTTGCAAGTTCACCTAAATTTTTATTTTATTTATTTAGATATAAAATATAAATAACAATTTTATACTGAAAGTCTTTAATAGTTCAAAAATTAATAATTAAAAAAGAAATAATACCGGAATTTTCTTTCTTGGAAATTAGATGTTCCAATTCCAACTCGGCTAAAAATGGGCCTCGTTTAGGTACAGACGATTCCGAATCCTTTTTTTGCAAGGAATAAATGAACTCGCGTGCATCACTCAAAGTTAGACTGTCAGTACTAATGATAAATAAAAATGATAATTATGTAATAAGACTTTAATGTGAAAGGAGTAATCTTTTAATAACAAAATAAATTACCATTTATCGTTATTCTTTTGTTCTTCAATAAGTTTTAAATGAGAATCCAAAAATGTTTTATAAGCAGTCCAATCATCAATACTAGAAATAAATTATTTTATTTCCAATAAAAAAATTTTTAATAAATTAATACACGCATATACTCATATATATGTGTGTGTGTGTGTATTTATGAATATATATATTTTTAAGTAAATAATTTCTATATATGTAAGTCACTACCAACTTCGTTTTACTTAATATTTCCTTACTCATCTCATTGGATTTCATCCAATTTTCAGTTTTAATAAATAATTCATTTTTTATTCTAATAATTTCAATATCATCTTTACATCTTTGACCAAGATCACCTTCTAAAACATCAAGAACCTCTTTAAACTTATTTTGTGCCAATAATATAATCAAATATAAATGCACCTCTACAAATTAATAATATATAAATATTTGGTAAATTTTGAATAATAAATAATTATAATTATGTACCTTCAGTGTTTTGCACTTTTCCTTCATTTACTGCTTTCAACATCATTCTTTCAGCCAAAGGCATGAAAATGTTTATTTGATTAGGCTGTATATTTTCTGACTAGCATACATTGATAAAAAGAATCAAGTGTGAATAAACATCACCAGTCAACTAATTATAATTAATTAAAATATTCACCTGTAATACCAAGCTCATAATTGCCCAAAATAAATATTTATTTGAATTGAATGTTTTATGTAATTTTAATGCTGCCTAAATTAATATATATACATGTAGTATGTAATACATCAATTAAACTTTAAAATTAAATGTACCACATTCAATCTGAATGAATGAACATCACTTACATGTTGCTGTCCTTTATAATTGCTACTACGAACCATGGCCATAAACCAATGATTTCCCAATTCTTCATTATTAGGATTTTTTTGTGTAGCATTTTCATAAATTTTTATAATTTCTTCATCTATAAAAATAAAATTTTTTTTCAAATCAATAAATATATCGGCAAATCGATATTTTTATATTTTTATTATTTTTTTTGATGATAATTTAAAACTACCAACTTTTTCCCATAGAAAGATAAACCAAGGTAAGTGCTTGCAATACTGCTTCATCAATTGGATTCTTTTCTTTAACTTGTTCACACAATTTTAAGGCTTCATCTTGTTTACCAGTTCTTTCTAACACTAAACCTTTCAAAGTCTATATGTCTTTAAATGTCAATGATATTATACTTTTCTCTTTTTTAAAAAAGAAATAAACGAAACTTATGAAATGGAGTTTTTATGATACCTTTACTATTAAAGCTTCTGGTTGTTTTTTAAGTATTTTGTTACATTGTTGTAATGCAAACTTGTAGTTAAAATTATCAATTGCCTCTGAAAATTTTAATTAATTTATTAATTATAAATAAATATAAACTTTAGCGAGAAATGTACGTATATAATTAATTAAAGAAATTCTTATTATTAATGATACGAAATATTATAATACCATAAATAGGACGTAACCTTCGTTCGTCAACATCCAAAATTGAAGACATTTATTTATTTTTTTTTTTTTTTGAATTCAATAAAATCAAAAAAAAAAAAGATTTTCAAAATTAGATAAAAATTTTGGCCAATGAAATAAATCTATTTAAAAAATAAAAAATAAAAAAAACTGATGTAAAAAAGAGATTTATTTATTTTTCACATTTAGAGCTAAAGGATTGCCTTTAAAACTTTTCTAAAAAATGATAACAATTAATCAGCAATATGTAACACCAGTCCAAAAAGACAAAACAGAACAGAATATATTGAGTCAAAAGATAGGTAGAAGGTACTCTATATAGTTTAAATTCACGGAAAGGCCACTATAGCCTAAAGCAAGAAAAACAAAATTTAAATGTTTCAATACCAAAGCAGTCCATCCACCCATCATGTCATGATAGAAAATGCATCAAGTACTTGTCATTAATTTGTGTTTATATTGACAAGAATCTTTCGCTAGAAGTTATTGAAACTATTATAAAGAGAAATTCAAGAGGATAATCATAACGGCAATAATAAAGTAAGTTTTTACGATATGTCTAATATATTAAAGCTCTCCCTCATTTTGCCAATCAACACTAGTCAAAATCAATCAACCAATTATGGAATCAAGTATAAAATATAAATGGTAAAGTTCAAAGATCAATCTTTCCCATTACTTATATGCTAGAAGCATTCGTTATCTTAAAAATGATTTTTCTCATGATTGCTATGCCATGAAGTTTTTTTTTTTACATATATTTTGGACCAAAAACCGTATTCGTAACAACGTTAAATAGTTAACTAGGGAAATACAATAAATAAGAAAATGGCAATGGTGATATGATTATTTTAGCTAGGTCACTGGGCGGCAGGTCACAATTCAGATTCATCGTTAGACAATTTTGTTTTTATTAATCAGGCACAAAAATATATAATCAATTGAAATAAACTATATTAATATTTTATTATGTATTTGAAATTCCTAATAAGTTATTTGTGGTCATTAATAATCAATCCTAAAGCAAATGATGCTAATCTTGCATCTATTCCATATCCTTTTTTATCATATTCTAAATTTTTTTTTTAAAAAAAAAAGATCAGAATTTAGAGATAAAAAAATTTTTTAATGAATTCTAAACCAACCTTGTAAAGTTGAATAAAGATCTTTTAAATCAACTAGCAATATATTAATAAATTCGTCCTCTTCAAGTTTTGGAATTGGATTTTTATTAATTTCATCATCTAAATCAACCTTTAAAAAAACCAGGAATTAATATAATTGAACTTTGATTTTAATTTTTAAATGATTACAAGTTACATATTACCTCAATGAAAACCAATTTCATATTAGCATTAGTTATTCCTGCATCATTAAACATACTGGTTGAAACATTAGTTATCGCTTTGCCCGTGTATCCTGTTTCTTCATATAATTCACGCAAGGCTGCTTGTTCTGGCGCTTCATCTTTCTCAACTAATCCTGAACAGAAGAGGTGAACGAGCAAGCGGTCAGCGGGTAAATAACTAATTAGCTAATTCTAATTGATTAAAAGAAAGTAAAGTACCAGCAGGAAATTCTACGCATTTTTTCCCAGTGCTAGGACGAAATTGTATACAAAGTATTGTTTTTGTTGTGTTTGAATCCTTTGATTTTAATAGTGGAACTATGCCTACAGCTGTTATATATATATATATATATATAAGAATATATTAATGAATATAATTAAAATCCAAAAAGTTATTATTAATATAATTTTTACCATCTATTTCGTTGGTGGTTCTTGTTTTTCTTTCTACGCTTTCCCAGAACTATCAATTAAAACTGTTCTCAATTATTATTTATTATTCCTGACCAAAAATATATGTAATAATATATATATGTATGTATATATATATATGTAGCTATCAATTTACCCTTTTTTTTCCATTCTGGTCTAAATATGTTATCTTATATAAGCCAACCCATTTAGAATTATCATTTGTCAAAGATTCTTTAGATAATATTTCCGGTTCATGGGTTAGTTTTTCATCTTCTATTAATTTTTCAACCTTTGTTGAAAGTTTATTATTATCTTTATGATTATTATCACTTGTTTTTTCAGTAGTTTGTAAAGAAAACATTTTAAAAGATTATTAATTCGCAATTCGCGATAAACGGAAAGGATCGACATACATTTTATATATTAATATAGTAAAATGCGGGGATGATAATAAAACATAAAATTAATTTTGAAAATTTTAAAATGACCAACTGTCCCACTTTAGTGAAATAAAACCACATTCACATTATGGGCTAAATGCAAGAGAATGGAGAGTAAAAGTGAGATACAACTAAATTGATTTATTACCTATTGAAGTCTGCATAGTAATTTAGTAAATTATCATGTTTACCAGCATGGTAGACATTCTTATAATTGGTAATGATTTTCGTCGATCAGATTACACAAAAAAGAAAATTTGATTGGCCGA
>CAJVPN010001204.1:0-16483 GCA_910592215.1 Entrophospora candida
AACTATGTGATAAACAGTTTAGTAATTTCTACCATACATCATCATTTTATCAATTTACAATTATACTTTACTAAGATTTTGAATTTCATTTCTTCTTATTTATTATTATATTATAATTACAAATGTTATAGAAAATTTGTCTCTTATACTTCCACACTTTGTTTTAACAATTGAAAAACAGGCTCATGACATAACTTTTGAAATGCTTCAAAAGTGCTAACTGATTTAATTGATTTTTTTTAATCAAGTGTACTTTTTGCTTACTTTATTTTGAAATATGCTTTGAAGTGGCAAGTGGGAAAAGCCCAACTTCAAAAATCATAATTTTGATGCTCTTGGTATACCACCACCAGGCAGTCATTTACATCCTTTAATGAAAGTTAGAGAAGAATTTCAAAATATCTTTTTTGAGATGGGGTAATTGTGCCTGCACACAGACACACACATCTATGTTTTACATCATTGTATATGAAAATATATATTTAAATCATATCTTATATATTAGATTTGAAGAAATGCCAACAAATAGATTTGTTGAATCATCTTTTTGGAATTTTGATGCACTTTTCCAGCCTCAACAACATCCAGCTCATGATGTTCATGACACCTTTTTCTTAAAAGGTAAAATTTTTTCAAATGGTTTTTTTTTTATGAATCTATAAATTTATTATGTAAAAAAATGAATAAAGATCCAGAAATCACTACAAAATTTCCAACTGATTATCTTCAATGTGTCAATGAAGTACACTCAGTTGGTGGTTATGGATCAATCAGATATAATTATGATTGGAAGATTGAAGAAGCACAAAAATTAATTTTGAAACTCATACAACAGCAGTATCTTCTTATATGTTGTATAATCTTGCTCAACAAAAAGAATTTAAACCAGCTAAATATTTTTCAATAGATCAAGTCTTCAGGAATGAAACTGTTGATGCAACTCATTTGGCTGAATTTCATCAGGTGGAAGGTGTTATTGCAGATAAAGGATTGACTTTGGGTGATTTGATTGGCTTCATAAACACTTTCTTTGGAAAGATGGGCTAGTTATTAATATATATAAATACATTTTTTTTAAACAGTGGAATGTATTTATGTAAGATTTTATATAAATTTAATGATTTATAGGTGTTACCAATTTACATTTTGAACCTGCTTATAATCCTTATACAGAAATCTTTTCATATCATCAAGGTAATTTTAATAAATAGCAATTATTTAATAAATTTGGAATAGATAGTAATTTTATTCTATTATTATTTTTAATTGTAAATCAAGGATTGGGTAAATGGGTAGAAATTGGAAATTTTGACCTGAAATGTTGGAATCAATGGGTTTAGACCCTGATGTTCATGTTATTGCTTGGGGATTGAGTTTAGAAAGACCTACAACAACACAGTATAAAATTGACAATATAAGAGAGGTATGGTCTTTAAATTTTTAATTATTTTGATTTTTGTTGTTTATATATATTTTTTATTCAAATAATATTTATTTATTATACAGTTAATGAGTCATAAAGTAAATTTATCCATGATTCAAAACAATCCAATTTGTGCTTTTGATTTACTCTAAGAGAATTTTTTATTTTTTAATTCTATGAATAAATACAATATATGCACCTATTGTAAAATTTGTTCTCAATTTTTCCACTTGCCCACTTGGCATCAAGCTGAATATCACTAAGAAGTAAATCATTGTGGCAAGTATCTAGATTTGTTGCAAGCCTCTATCATGAACCTGATATGCTATAAATATCCCCATAGATTATTAATTTGACCAAGAAGATTTGAAGTGGGGCATTTGATGTAGAGCTCAACCCAAACAATAGCATAGGTATTCATTGGCCATTGTAAGTTGTCAATGTGTGTTTGCTTTTCTCCATTGAATGCTTGCAAAATTGCAGCAGACACCCATTTAAAGATGAGCTATTTATTCAGCTTGTCTACAGGCTTTGAGTTTGATGATAATGTGACATAGTAATTTCTTCAATTTCCATCTTTGGAAGAATCAAAGGATCTTCCAGCAGCAAGTTTTGTTGAACGATTTTTGATTATATTAATATATATATTTTTTTTTGCAATCATAAATATGATTTGTAATTCTTTTTTTCAAATTAAAAAATCATGGAAAAGAAAACCTATGGAAAGCACACCTACTTTGTTTGTCACAAGTCACATAAAGTATGCTTTTTGGATTAATCTTTCTGATGACCACAACTACAGGCTAATTGTAGTAAAAAATTTACATTGGATAGAACAGATCTACAAATAATATCATTTCAATATATTCGGTTCCAAGATTTGTATTCCATGCAATGCAAATATCTGCTGCCAGCTTTACTATAGGAATTGGTAGCTTAATATATGTAAATTATAAATTTATAGATTGTCTCTATAAACAAAGTGAAAGGCATGTATTTAAATATTAATTCATTGATATTATATTGTAGATATGGTAAATTGGAGCTCTGAATTTCTTACCAATGATGTAAAATCTGCAATAGGATTGATAGGTGGATTAGCAAATATGAATATTGAAATAGGAATACCAGACTTTGTAAAAAAGATCTTTTCTAAAAATCCAACTCAATCAGCATCATCAAATTTATTAAAAGTTGATTCAGATAGGTCCAGGTTTATCAAAAAGGAGGATGAATGTGGTTCAAGATTGTCTGGTGATGGTGGTGGTAGTTCACTGCTTCATTATTTATGACTGGAGAAAAAGATAGTGATGAGAATGATGCTGAAGATTTTGGAGTATATAAGAAAAGACATGGTTTTCCAGTGCAAAATGATGGGTTCATGTTTCTTACAAAAAAATTGATAAAAGTTTATAATATTTTAATGACATTGTATATATAATTTTTTGATTTTCAGAGGATCAAATATGGCCACCCGAAGACCAATTAATATACATGCCTAAATCTAAAGAAGAATATGGTGAACTTCCCCAACTTGGATTAGAAAAAATACATGTCACGAGAATGTTTTGCTCCTCTCTTTGTGATGAGAATTGAGCGGAGTCGAGATCGATTATCTTGTTAACCAATGGATCATTAAAGTTTACATTACACAATCCCTCATAAAGACGTAAATGAACGGGGGAATTTTCTTGCTGACGTCGTAAAATATCCTTCACACTGTCGATATTACATGTAGCCAGAGTTCTCCAATCTGGGTTTTCATGTTTAAGCCAATATGGTTAAATGTATTAATTTATTAGAGTGCTATCTCTCCACTAAGTTTATCTTTACCCTTCTATTGAAATAACTCACCAGGATAGATCAGTATCTGCCATCAATGAATTGAGCTCTTTCCACATAAATTGTATCTATGATTAGAGAAAGTAATTAGTTTGATTCAAAAAAAAATATTTAAATGTTATACTGATCAAATAAATATGGCCGGCCATGTGATATCACCACTTATTTTGTTATTCATAATTTTAAATAGTGAAATGATGCAGAAACTCATCGCGCCGAATGCGAAATATCCACTTACTCAACACCAAAAGGATAAACATCATATCTGCATTAAATCATATTCAGATTCAAACGGTAATAAATTAATACCTTCTCCATGACTTGCAATGTCAAAAGGTGTTGCTTACAACTCTCATCAGAACTTTCATCTGCCAATTTTCTCAAAACTTCCAAAACTTGCATGCAATCTACTTCTTCTTTATTCACTTCACATCTTTCCAATATTTATGCAACACTCTGGAAATTGTGATTTGATTAAGAGGTTCATTTTTTAGAAATTCGCCTGATGAAACAGATGATGTGGGCATGTTTAGTAATTTGTAGTAAAAAAAAAAATATAAAACTATGCAAATTATGATAACAAGAATATTTCGTAAATGTTAATAAAATCTATATACTACCCTTTTTTAAAGGTTTTCTTCGAATCAATAATGCAGAGAGATAAAGCAATGTAAATGCGTATTTACATCAAGAATTCCCCTCGCAAAGAAAAATGAATGCTAATTAATAGAGTTTGGTTAATCACACAAATAAACATGCATACATATTACATTATTATGATCAATAAAACAATTCCAACCAAAGTCATCAGTATCATTGTTAAATTCTTCCAAACAACACCTTGCATCCTCATACATTCTTTCAAGTTGATCATCCTTATATATAATGAGTTCAGGCTCGGTAATTAGCTCAGGAGCAGGCCCTCTGCTGGGATTCTTCAGATAATAAGCTGTCTATGAATTCATTCATGCGTAGCTTTATCATCATTGCTCTGTTGTTGTGTCTATTTTTTGGCATTGCACTAAGGAATCCAGAACATTTAGCAGGACTTTTTTAGGTCCGGGTGTAGAAGATTTACTATATTCAGCAAGAAACTCAATTTTGAAAGATTCTGTATCTTTTAGTGGGATAACCTCACTTGGCAACCTTTCAATGAGAAGAACTTTCCATTTATTTTGTGGGCTGGTATCAATTCTTTTTCTTGATCATCGATCAATTCTTTTTCTGAAATATGGGATAAATATCAGTATAAGACTTTTCATACCACTGAAGTTTCTTATTAGATTGTTGGTCTCCCACTCTTTTTTGCTTAATCTTGATACCTATTCCGTATGTTTTATGCAGAATCAAAAAGTATCCTTTCAGTATGTTGCACATTCCGCATCTATCTCACACCTATTAATTAATAAGTAACAAAATAATCAAATCTTACTGATTTGATTATAAACTCATTAATTGATGTCTAAATTTAAAAAAGAGTAAATCTTCCAATTCATATAAAAAATATGTTTATTTTTTTTAGAACGTGTTTAACATACAGAAATTCCATACGTTATTATTATTTTTATAGGGCTAGCATTCAATCGATGTCCTCTTGAATCTGAAAAGGGTATATTTTGACAATATTTTGGTATTTCGACATCGTTTAATATTAGTATTAGGCATTTCAGCCTAAATTTCAAATTATAAAATAATTCGAAGAAACATTTTGACCAACGACAACTCTAACGGATCATTGGATAATATTAAGTGCATCCTCAGAAGTAATAAAAATTACTTTGTTGTTATCGATATCCAGACATCATATAACCCTATTTATCATATTCAGATGAGATAAGCCTTGGCGAGTTTTAATGTGAGAGAAAAAATGATAGTTCGAGATTTGAGCATGATTAGATGATTACCACACAGCTACCATAAGATCGGGGTACATGCTAACATCAGTTTAATGCGTGATTTTTTTTTTGTATTCCAAATGTATTTGTGTATGAACCATATAATCGATATCACTACTATCTCTCTCAACATAGTCAAGGTGTGCATCTCTGAGGTTTTCGAGCTAAATCAGGCTTTAAGTGATCCAACTCTGTGATTTTCAAGCATCCACTGTGGATAATTTGACTTTGAGGGATCAATATCATTTGACTCAGATCCTTTCTGAAGTTAGTTTTGTTTCCAATATCTTTATCCTAGACCAAAATGAATTCGCCTCTTTCGTTTTCTAGTAACAAATATGTCATGTGATTTATGTTCGATTTTATTGGTCGAGTCATACGGACGAAATTTGGCACAGTTTTCAGAATAAAGAAACCTGCATCAAATATAGAGCTTCTATTCGTAATACCAATACTAATACTAATACAGTTGATCTTTAATTCGAATTAAAAAATTTATTCGAATTAATATTAAAAATTTAATTCGCTTTATTCGAGTTATTTGTTTTGTTCATTATTGGAATCTTGGGGTTTGTTCATTCATTTTATTAGATTATTTGGAATCATGGGTTGTTCAATTACTTAAATATTCAAACTATATACAACAAGGTTTATTATTATAAAAATTGAAATTAAAAATGAAACTAGTAAGGAAAGACTGAAACAAGATTCATGTTTCTTTTAATAAATAGCAATCTTTCCAGTGAGCTTGAATTTAAACTAGACCTTAATTATTTGTTTTATCCGAATTAATTTTTTCGAATTATTTGCTTTATTCAAAATTAATTCTCTTATTCGAATCAATTTTCTTATTCGAATCAATTTTTTATTTGAATTAATTTCCTTATTCGAATCAATTTCCTTATTCGAATTATTCGTTTTATATTAAAATTTATTCGAATAAACTTTCAATGTAATTCGAATAAGAAAATTAATATTAATATTAATATTAATAGTAATAGCGAATAAAGTGAATAATTCGAATAAACCTTATTCGAATAGAAGCCCTAATCAAACGTTGCGAAAGCTGACACAAACATATAAAAGAATATATACCAAAAATGGAAAGAAATAATATGCACAAAGGACCAATGAATTTATCAGCTATGTATTAGAAAACAATAAATATAATTACATCAATTGATCAAGTAAAATTGACGGTAAAAACAACGTACAGTTCATAACGCTTAATATCCGGAAAACAGTAAAAACTAATTCACAATTACGTAGAACCTGCGTGAAATATTGAAAACAACAGGGATTTGCATAGAATATATGTTTATCTACGTAGATTATTGACAAAGACACGGGATTTACGTAAATATATTATATAAATATGTATAATTTTTTTCCCAATGTGGTTAGGAAGGCAAAGTTTTTATTTTAAATTTTGTACTATTATATATCATGATTTAAAAAATAACAAAGAAGCAATAATGAATGATACTTTCGGACAAAACCACGCGAAAACAATACTTTTTTAACCAGCCTATATAATTTTCGGGGTCTGCTTTCGACGTATTTTGTTTAGCAATTTAGTGGAAATAAAGCAAACTATATTAAAAAACAAATCAAATGAATCTATTTCCCCGAAGGGAAAGAATCAATAACAAAATCGGTTTGTTGGCTAGAGCAGGTAGGTATAAAGCTATTGTAGTTCTAAATGATTATTATTCTTTGAAGTAAATATCCCTCGGCAAGTTCCACTTTACCAAATGTGTAACTTGCAGCACATGCATGCAAATCTAACCAATATTGAAGTAATACGTCTTGTTTTCCTGATACAGCAATGTTGGCTTTTTTTCCACGATGCAGATAACCTTGTATTCCTAATGTAGTCACACTGCTTATAATAGACCCTGACCTTTCTGCATACTTACGATATAGTGAACTCTCCTTCACGTCATATTTATGTGTCGAAATAAAAGTTTAATAAAAATAATATTAAACGTAAAAATTATCCGTCTGATCTAATAATTTATCATCATCGTCACCACCATTGCCACTATTGGAATAACATTTCCTTCAAAAGATCAACAAATTGAAGGTTTGAATATCTTCTTCTCTGGATTAATACATCCTTGCGTCAATTCAATCATGCCACTTTTTCTCTAGAAGGGTTATTTATATTTAAATTTTCCAACTTTAGGCTTATTTTAAGGGTTAGAATTCTGACATCATTAAATAACATTCAGGGGTATCATCTGCATCATTCCCTGAATACTAAACAACGATCATGTGACCCTTGTTATAGAGCCGTAGTAAATTCATTTCAAACTATAAATGTGTGTGTATATGACGTCTGGTATCCAAAGGGATTGTCAACACGGTCAATATCAACATCATCAATATCAATATTAAACAACAAAAAAATATAAACATTGCCATTTTATGAATCATCTCTAATCTAATCTATATCAATAATTAAAAATTTTATATACTTTACCCCTTAGAAATGTCATAATGAGCTGAATTTAGTAATTTCTTTAAAAAATTATTAAATAGAAATATTATTAATTATTTTTAAGTCAAGGGATCTTGTATGTAAACTATTATCCATTCTAGTTTAATCGAGTAAATAAGGGAAAAAATTTTATTGGATTATACTATACTATGAGGTAAGAGACAGAAGCTGTTGAAGTATATATATATATATATATTTAAAGTAAATATTATTAGAATTAAATTAAATTATATTACATAAATAATTATAGACATTGAATTAAATGATTTCACAAATATAAGATTGAATTCTGTTTTCTTTCAACAAGAAGAAAATAAATAAATATAATATTTCAAAAGCTTGAAATATCTCTACCAAATAAGAATCGCTATTTACATCATTTTTCAAAAAAAAAAAGAAAAAATTAATATATAGTAAATGCATGTAATTCATTATTGTAATTAAAAGCTCACCTTTGACCAATCAATAGCCAACAATGTTCTAGTTCTAAATGAAACTTGTTCACTCAGATATATACTTCTCCAAAGGTATACAGCGGACCAATTACCCATCCAAGTCCAACCCGTACCAAAGTCTGCTACGGCTGCATTACCAATATATGCAAGCGAGCCCAAATGAGCATAGTTGAATGGTGCTAATCGATCATCAGTGTCCGGCGCGGGATTATCAGTATCTGTTGAATAATCCAATGGCGTTGGCAGTACATTGGTTTTTGATGCCAGTGCTAGACTATTTAATTTTTTGCCTAAATATTTGCCTTGTTGATGAGCAACTTGTGCTGTCTATTTTTTTTTTTAAAAAAAAAAGAAAAGGAATATATTATGAAAGGAAAAAATTTTGTTTCGAAAAAAAAACAATCAGTACAAACCGCAGGTAAAGCAGTAAGTTGTTTATCAATATCATTCAACATTGCTTGTAATTCATCCAGTTCAAGAGTGCCTAATAATAATTTATAATTAAAAAAAAATTAATATGAATGTAAAAAATATAATTTTTTTCATAAAGAACATTTATTATTTACCACTTTTATCTACATCATATCGAGCAAATAATGAATCGGCTTTCTTTAAATGATTAGAGGTAATTGGGTAACGCCTTGATATTTTTTTGGCTAATTCATGAAACTCGTCGTAACTCAAACAATTATTTTTGTCTGTGTCAGCATCAATAAAAAATTGCATTAAATTTTGAACTAATTTTGGATTTTCGACGGTGGAACAATCCCCAATCGCATATACACTAGAATCAGGTGCACCCTTAAGACGAAGTCTATTATCTGTAATAAGGGCACGTGTATTTTTTTGCGGCTCTAGTTTGTCTGATATCAATTTCGTTAAAGGGTTCATTGCTAAATATTATTATTGTTGTTGTTGTTGTTGTTGTTGTTGTTTTGTTGTTGACAGTGAGGATCTTATTAGTAATTATTATTATTATTATAAATTTTAAAAAAATTTGCAAACAAGATTCTTACCAATTCCAGTTGACCAGAGACACAATCCATAATCAAGTCTTTCTTCTTTATCCCCTTTTTTCATTTTATAAACAATTTGATTTGGTTCGATTTTTTGAACACGAGCATTTGTGATCACATTGATATTATCACGTTGAAATTTACTCTATATAAAATAAAATATATATCATAAATAAAACCAACTTTTTTTAAAAAAATCCCCCCCCCCCCGGTCAATAACATAGTAAGTAAGTACAGTACCTCGGCAAATTTACTAATCTTTTCATCATATGTATTTAATATATGATCTTGACTTTGAATAATGCTAACTTTCACTTCATTTCTAAGAACAGCTGGGAACTATTAAAATTAAATAATATATATATAAATATTTAAAGTGTTTATAACATAAATAAATGTTTTAAGGAAAAGGAAAACTTACATATCTGACTAAATCTTCATTCAAAAAGTCATGTAATTCGGCAGCAAATTCCACACCTAAAATATTAAAAGTAAAAGGAAAGATGCTCTATTTAATAAAATGCACAGAAAGATTAATAGATTTTAAAAGAAAAATTATTAAAAATTCACCAGTTGGTCCTTTAGGATTCGATTATATTTGAATAACCCCCCCAAAAAAAACATTAGTCATTTCCTTAATAAAACAGAAACAAATAACAAGTTATAATCATACATACCTCCACCGCAGACAACAAAACTTAAAAGTCTTTTCTTCTCTTCGGGTGAAGTTGTTGGTAAAGAAGCCATTTCAAAATTACGAATAATTGTTTTTCTTAATTTACGAGCATCATTTACTGTTTTTAAAAAGTGACAATGTTCGATTCCTTCAATTCCATGAGTAATTGATTGAGAACCTACAGCGATTATAAGCTTTAAAAAACTATACAATAAATAATTACACACACATATAAATTATGAGAATAATTAATTAAAAATATATTACTTTATCGTAAGGAACATAAAAAGATTGCGAGAAGTCCCCGGTCGGTTTAACCTCTACAAGTCTTTCATCAAAACAAATATCTGTTGCAGTAGCTTCCAAATAATGTGCATCTGTTCCTTTGACTATACTTCTAATTGGCTCTAAAAGTGATCTAAATTATCTAGAAATGATTAGTATAATAATTATAATTATAATAGTAATAAGATTGTTTAAAAAAGTAATAAAGTAATAATAAAATAAATAATATGCCTAGTCTCAAGTGTTCCAACTGTTGCAGATGGGAGTAAAGGTCTAAATTTGGTTTATAACAAATCTTAGTTGTTGTTTTTTAACTACCATAAAATAAACACACGTATATACGATGGGACGTATAG
The DNA here is from genome assembly GCA_910592215.1 of Entrophospora candida. Classification (NCBI taxonomy): domain Eukaryota; kingdom Fungi; phylum Glomeromycota; class Glomeromycetes; order Entrophosporales; family Entrophosporaceae; genus Entrophospora; species Entrophospora candida. The sequence continues at coordinate 10,452 of CAJVPN010001204.1, forward strand.
ATAAAAAATCAATAATTACGTGAAAAGAAAGTAATTTCTAACGAGAAAAAAAAAATTTAGATAATTTTAGTATGTTACAAGATACATTATCATATTGTTGCTATATGATTAACAATAAACCTACTGAGGAGAGATCAGAGTAACATGATAATTATCTTTTTCCAATTCTTTTAAAACTGAAATAGCCTAAATTATATAAAAAAGGTTAAATACAAAAATTATATAAATGCATGCACAATAAAAAAAGAAACCTACACCCCAGCCTGACCCAAGTACAACTATTCTAGGTTTATCTTTTTGAGAATCCTTTTCATCAATAAAATGTTCAGCAACTGGTAAATTTTTAGGGCCGCCATTCTTACAAGTAATCGATAATAAATCCTTTATCTCATGTTCTTTTGCTAGATTTTCCACTTTTTTATTATCGAGAATTGAAAAAATTACAGTGCCAGTAATAATCAAAGCGCCAATTGTTAATAAACGACGTAGACGTTTTGGTTTTGGTTTATTAACAATTTCTGGTTCTTTGGCAGCCACAGTATCAGCTGTAGTAGTATCAGCTGTCGTTGCAAAGTTATTCTTTGGGAAAACGTGAAATTTTTGATAATTATAATAATTAGTTAAAGTATTGAGCTTCTTTACATTTCGAATTGAGGTTTTTTTTAATGATAATAAATTAAACGAGGAATTGACCAAAATTTTGTTATTTTTAATATTGATATTATTATAATTGTTAACTTTGTTATACGCAATTCTAAACATTTTGAAAAAATTTATTTTTTCTTTATTATTTTTTTGTTTGTCGAATCTTGATGGAGATCATGGAGATCTGCATTTATCTAGATTTTATTATTACATAAATAAATAAATAAATATAAAAATGATATTTCAACAAGAAAATACAATGGCAAATGGAAAAGCCTTTCAATTATTAAAAGAACATAATATCGATAACAACAACAACAACAGTTCTATAAAATTTACATCACTATGTCCCACAATGGACTTGATCGCAATTTGTATGGTTTCAGGAGAAGTTTTGGTTGCTAGGTGGTTTAACGCTTTGGAAAAAGTTTGGACCTTACCATCAAATTATTACGAGAGTGATAAAGTGACCGCCATTACTTGGAGACCTGACGGGAAGGTTATTGCCATAGGTTTCTCGAGCGGAAAAATTAAATTGTTTGATGCTGATAATTGTGAAAATATACCAGAGCTACTTCAATCAACCAAAACTAATGGATCAGTGAATTTTATTTTATGGGTAGATGAGAAAACCAATAACAATAATAGCAATAACAACAATAGTAGTAGCATCATTAATGATAAAAATAACATATTAATGTATAACAAAAATCAAATAAATTATTATAAAAATTCACACCCGCTTCAAAAATATTTACCTAGATTGAATACCACATCACGTACAAAAGCATCATGTAAATTATTAGGAATTAAAATGCAACAAGATGAAGAAGGAGAGGGGGAGGGGGAAGTGGTAGGTGGTGTTAATCGAAGTTTTGGAGGTGGAAAAGGAGGAACAGGATCAGATTATTTTTCAGAAGTTGAAAAAAATACAGTTAATTTATTAATAGCAGGTGACAGTGAAGGGTATATATATATGATTGTATATGGTATTTATAGTTTACAGCCAATACTATTAACTCAATCAAATTTAAAAGTTTCTAAAATAATTAAAGCATCAGTTACATCTGATCTTTCCATACTTACATTAATTTACACAACCACAACAATAACACAAAATCAAGAAAAGGAATCAGAGAAGAAAAAGCATCATCAATTGGTTGTGACTACATTTAAAACAGGATTACTCCATACTCACAAAAATCAAATTTTAGCTTTATCACATCGGTATACATCCATCAAATTTATATCAGACTACATAAGAGAATCTCTGGATAAAGTGAAAAATAATTATTTGACAGTGAAAACCATATATGGATCATACTTTGATAAATTTCAAAAAATTATTGATGAACATCATGATGGTGATGATGAAAATGAAAATGAGAATAAGAATGAAAATGAGAATGAGAATGAAAATAAGAATGAGAATAAGAATGAGAATAATGAAGGTAACAACAATAAAATAAAGATGGCAAAATCCAACATGTCAGGAGAATTTGTTGTATTATTAGCAACTGGTAAACCGACTAAATTATTAATGGAATTTATGGAAGCATGTTTAAAAAAAAGAGAATTGAAGGAATGGGAGAATAAAGTTAATAAAGCATTTTCAGAAATACAATCATTAATTGATCATTATATAAATACAGGATTTGAAAGGTTATTGTTGGAATTAAATTCATTAATAGGGTATAGTAAATGGCCACAAAAATTCAAGGGTTTTGGATTATCAGAAAAATTGATACAATCACGATTAATAATTGCCAGTAGCTTAACACCAAAAATAGAAGAATTTTCATTGTTTGTTGATGAGGAAAGTAACAATTTCAAGGATTTTATACATTGGTTACAATATGAGTTTGATAAAGTTACTAGCACATCATCATTAGATCAAACAACACCTGATTCGCCACCACTTGAGGCATTGAATTCAATTGATATAATTAGAGTTTCAAAATTTATAAAAGAATCTTTAAATTTAAATAAATTGGAAAAAAATATTGACTTGTGGAAATTTATTGATGATTTGTTAAATTTTTGTGATGAATTTTCCACCTCAACTGCTCAAAACGTCACTTCTTGTATTGAACCAAAAAATTATTTGAAACTTTTTCAAGATTTCTCAATAAATTTTGATAACGATGATGATGATGGTGGTGGTGATGATGGTGGTGATGATGATGACATTGTTGAGAATAATGTTGAAGAAAAAATAAAAGATGATGATGATGATGAAATGGTTGATGATAATGATGACAATGAAAAGTTATCATCAATGATAAGTAAAAATAGTAATAATAAGCAAGTAAAAGATAATGATCCTGATGAGGAAAAAGATGAAGATGATTATTACAAGGAAATTGAAAAACAAAAATTTCTTATAGATTCAATAATTTTAAAACAAGAGAATTCAATATATTTTCAATATATAATATTTTATATTTATAATTATTCATCAAAAACTAATAATGATGATGATGATGAATCAATAATAATACCATCAGTTTTATGGATATTAAGATTTCCATTAAATAACAATAATGTAAAAGAGGAGATGGAAGAAGAAGAAAATAGCAATAATGTTGTTGAGATAGCATACATACAATTAAAAAATCAAGAAATACAAACAGAAAATATTAAAATAGTAGATTTAAAAATATTTAATGAAGAAAAATTACATTTAATTATATCATCACCTGACAAAATTTTTGAAAATTTAAATATTAGTAATGCTCAAGAAGAAGAAATCAGAGAATATCTTATAGAGATAAATTATGTTAAAGATATAAGTTTTATTAAATTACCAAAATCTTTGGATTTAATAAAATTTTCTTCAAATATTAATATTATCAACAACAACAACAACAACAACAACAGCAGCAGCAACAACAGCAACAACAATAGTAATATTTTTATAGTTAATAATATTAACCTTGATAATATCAATAATGATTTTATTGCTATCATTGATCAAATATTAATAAAATTATTAGAATCAACAAATTTCTATGAAAAAGCTTCACAATTAGTAATCAATAAATATAAATCTATCAAACAGCATAAACCTTTAAAATTTATTAGCAATAATATTAAAGGATTAATTTGTATTTTAAGTAGAAACTTGAAAAAATTTGTTATATTGGATGTTAATAATGATGAAGAAGAAGAGGAGGAACAAGGTGAAGAAAATGATGATGATAATAATAATAAAGAAAAAAGTGATGATGAGACTCTTGAAGAAGATGATGATTGGAAAAAAATGGTGGTTGTATGAACCATTCCAGAATTATTTAACTTGGTTTGAAGTGGTTTTAATTTTATGATGTTAATGTTTAATAAAATCTCTTTACTTGTTCATAAACCACTACTTTTTCTTTGAGAAGTTCATTACCTATAAAAGGTTCAAAGATTGGGATCTTGACATAGCAACATATGCTTGTCTTATTTTATTTATTTATTTTTATAAAATTGTTATTAACTAATGAATATATATATGAATGCAATCCATTTATATATAATATCTTTTTCAAAAACTTCCAGAGTTTGGTCCTGATTTTTATTGCCAAGAAAGATCTGTCATTACATTAAATATATGATAAATATGTAAAAGTTAAAATGTTATTTATACATTCAAATTCTCTATTCTCGGTAAATTTTTACTATAATAACTTGTTCTGATAGCTTCAGATAAAAACCAGCGACGACATCTTTACTCCATTAACCAGCCTTTATTAATATTTTTAATGAGCATCATTTATACATCTCACTTTAATTCCAATTTATCCAACGCCAAACAACCTTTAATAAGAATCTTTAATATAATATATAATACACAAGATTTTAAATATTAATATAAACTAATACTATTATTGTTTTCATCTAAAGCTTTAACGCTTATAAGTTGGTTTTATGTTATCTCTTTGTTATCATCATTATTGATGATTTTGTACGAACTTTTGGCATGATAAACATTAACGGGAAAATCTCCCACAAAAAGGTACTAGTAGTACACTATTTCACGAGGATACATAATAGGTCACAGTAAGAATTTTTTTAATTAAAAAAATTAAGATTTTTGTTTTTTATATTATCACCATTAATGGCATCCTCGAATTGGGTAGAATGGGATGTATTTATTATGCATGTGGTGCTGAAATTAAATTGGATAGAAATTGCAATGTATTACGAAAATTCTGGGCACTTCCATTCTTTATTTAAACAAAATCTCTTGACAAAATTAGAATGTCTTTTTCATACATCACATTAAAAATATACAGTTAAAGAGGATGACATTTGTACTTCCAAGCAATGCTGTGCATATAATGTTTTATTGCAAAATGACAATGATACAAAATTATGTAATAAGAATTCCACTGCTTTTAATTAAATAAAAGATTGTGTATTTGAAGATACACACACACACTATCCCAAGAGCAGAAATATTTTTTGTTTAGATGCATAAATAGACAGGAAGTTAGCATATGGATATGATTGATAAACTCTAAAAAAAAACGTGAAAAAACTTGTCGTGAAACCTTGAACACATTATCATTAATCGTAACACTAAGTTCAATCGCTAATAATATCCAGTCAGCTTTATTGTTTGATGTGCCACACCATTCTAATCAGACTAAAAAAAAAAAGTCACAATCTAAGTTTGATCATTCGTCAAATCAAAAGGAACTCACTCGTCCACAAATGAACACATATTAGTACTATGTCATTTAGCTGAAACACAACTTCACCAGTAACGAGTTACTTTTGTTTTTAACTAGGCCAATTGTATATAAAATCCAAGACATGACAATCAAAATTTAGGTAATATATTATTCTTTAGTATATTAAAGATGCCTGAAATTTGTTTTTTACATTGTTAATTTCGGGTCCTCGACATTCCTTATATGAATGACATAAAAAAGCTATGCTGTTTAAAGAACTCAGGTATGATTACTCTATTACTATGAAAACTAATTTCGGCGAAGATGAGAAAGGTAGACAATCTCGGCAAATAAAAATTATTGAAAGTTTTGAATTTTTGCGAGCCAATTCATTCCATGTGGTTCCGTTGTATAGGATTAACTAAATACAGCTACGGTAAATTTGAATTATTTAATCATTGTTATAATCAACCAATCACACTATGGCAAAAGAAAAAATCATCCATCTATTGTTCATTTTTTTGTTACCTCAAAAGTGCGCCTAAATGTTTAGTCGTTTACTATTACTATTAATAAAAAATAACGAGAGATCTACAAAGGTGTTAAATTTAAAAAAAATAAAAATCTATATTTATTCGAGGGCGGAACAGGCGGGTATCACGTTACACATTAGTAATTTTCTGCAGATGATTTCTAAATTTGTAGAAATCTGCATTAGTTACACGA
>CAJVPN010001205.1:0-16473 GCA_910592215.1 Entrophospora candida
AACAAGAAGCATTGCATGGAATCATTTTACAACCATAGATGGAAAGGCAAGATGCAATTATTGCTCCAGGTAAAAATATTTATACTATATAAATAAATATAAAATAAAAATATTTTTGTAAATAAAATTATAAAATATACATTAAATAAAGATTTTTCATTTATTATATATAGTGTATTGTTATTATAGATTCAAATCAGTCAGTTTGAATCAAATCAAATCAGTTCAAATCGAATTATATATTCAAATCAATTTGAATTGAATCAAATTATATATTCAAATCAGTTCAAATCAAATCAAATCAAATCAAGGTACAATTTGGATTCAGTTCAAATTTGATTTGAATGAAATGAATCAAAAACTAAGTGATTTGATTTGATTCGAATTTCATTGATTCATTCAGAGCCTTAATGAAAATTCCTCTTGGAAAATGATAAGCATGATAAACACCAAGAGGAAGATGAAGAAATAGCTTCATCAGAGGTCTGATATCTTATGCATATATTATTAATTGATAAGGTTTATTATTGAAAAAATTCTTATTATAGATTCCAATTGTTAAAAAACTTGTGAATGTGGGTGGAATTGCACAATATAAGATTGTCTTCTTGCCAGAAGAAAATGATAGTAGTCCAGTTTTTAAAGAGGAGGAATGGTTAAAACTTAAAACAGAATTTCAAAAAGTTTGTGATCTTCTACATATTTGTTAAAATAACTTTGACAAAGGACTTATGCTAATTCTTTTTAGGTTGAGGAATGGATACATATCAAAATAATTTATTAAAAAAAATATGTGATGCATCAAAAAGGCAGCAATCAGATACAATGTCAATTTGAGCAAAATTGTTGGTGTTTTCAACAAGTGTACACTCATCAATTGGGATTATTATTATATTTTTATTAAGGAATGGTCATTACAATGGATGCAATCTATTTACAATGCATTGTAGGTAATTCTTTCTGTTCTGATACTTGAGTTGATGATATTGACTTTTGTTTTATTCTGTAGTTCATTGTACTTCAGCCTTGAAATTAATCCACTTCATGATGGCAACTTATCAGAATATGTGTATAGATAAAATTGTGAATCCTCTCATAGAAAATGTTTTTCTATGCATAAATGAAGTGATTCATATGAAAATGTGAGTCTAGAAAAATTATTTCAAATCATGAATGATTGTACAACTTTAATGCAATCCACTAATGTAAGTCTTACCATTGACCCAGGGGTGAAATTGAAAAATCCAGACACAAAGTTCAGAAGGACTTGAATAGATTGCTGGGGATACATCATGTTATTGGTTGGGAGCATGATGCTTTATTAGTAATGAAGGTGAAGAGTATTGAATTTCAAATAGGATTTGGCAAGGTTGTGGGAAATGCCTGCAAGTATAATGATGCAAGAATGGTATGAGATTAAAGATGGCTCCTCAATTAGTTGCAACTAATTGCAGCATATAAAAATTGGATTATGGTTGCAATTGCAGCATATGAAAATTGAATTGCAGCTAATTGTGGTTTCCATATTTAAGCAGGATAGAGAAAAAATCCTTAATTGTAAGTAGAGGTTTCCCTTACTTTTTTCTGACCAAGTAAACTATGGTAATTTTGGTATGTCTTAATCTCAACAGCAATGCAACTTGGGCTTTTCCAATTGTGACAGGCATTATGAGAACAAAGGGTTGATGATTTTAACAGTGCTGAAACATTAGGAATTCTTGTGTACAGTAAGTAACAGTCCATTGTATATTCTATTTTTTATTAAAACATTAAAACATGAGATTTCTTCACTCTTTTCATAGGAAACAATTATTCCTTTTACTCTATGCATTATGCTAGTGGTTTATATTTGGTAGATAAATTCAATGAATTTGCAATACCAACTAGCACCAGTCAATTGTGCAAACCAGGGTTGGCAAATGTGTGGTCCATTGATGGTCTATTGGTGGTCCATTGGGTCCATTATTGTAACACTTTAACCATATTTAGTATTTTATTAATGGTAATGGATCAGTCCAAAATCCATCTGTTCTCAATGGACCAGTCAATTTGCCAACCCTGGTGCAAACTATCAGAAATTATAAGATCAATGTTTCTTTTAAGGTAATAGCCAGAATTGCAGTATTTTTTTATTGTAAATATTAAATATATCTGTCCTTTTCCTTTCATTGCCAGTGTCACATTGTAAACCTTCACCACAACATGCAAAATTTACTCAACAGAAAGTGACAATTCAGACAGAAATCCCATCATTGTAATAAAATTGTAATCAAGAGATCCCCTTAAAACCAAATGAAATAAAAAACAAAGATTTTTATTTCAATGTTCATTGTATTTTTTATTATTGGGTACATTGTACTGTACAATGAAGTTAGGTAGCAGGGTATAATAAAGTTTTTGCCCACATTGGTTTAACATGTATGCTACAGTATATATAAAAAATATACACAGGTAGAAATACTAAATTTAACAATGGTCATATACTAGTAAAACTACAACAAAATTTTAAGATTTACCCATAATAAACTATTGTTAAATGTTTCATTTGATCTGAATTTCATCATTTTTCAAAATACTTCTAATGATGCTGTATTTTTGGGTTCCATAGTAGATCTGATGTAAATGAGTTTCATATTAACTATTTTTATGTAGGGATAGTTCTATATATGACATATTGAACTAAATTTTGATCTCTGAAATTCTTGGTAATACCAATATTCACTTTGTCTGGTTTTGTTGCAGCACCCATATATTATTTTGACACATACTATTATTATAATTAACATTGTATCACATGGAAATGCATTGCTGCTTCTGAAAGTATTGCTAGTTAAAAAAAATTTGCCACATAAATAAGGATTTTTGGAATCAAGTTCAATTGTGAATTGATACAAGAGCCTGCTCTTAAATAGATAGTAGAAAAGTAGTAGGGAAACATTGTATTGTCATTTAATATTAAACCTATGCTATAATAAATAAAAATATTAACCTCTAATCTAAAACCTAGCACAGCCTTGTTAATCTACACTATTGATATGATTTTTACCTTTCTATATAAACTGTTGAACAATTGACTGTATGCTTAGTAAGCAGTACCGGTCCATTTATTTATCCTCTGAATTGCTTTCCCAGCCAGAGGTTGGTAGAAGAAGAAGAACAAGAAATTGAAGATACACCCTCATTTTTAATATAGAAGAAGAAGCCGAGGATGAAATCACACCTTCTTTAAAATTCTTCCATATACCATCTGGTAAAAGTGGAATACGATTTAAACCATAATGTGTAATTCATGACTTGAGAGCTAATCTTTTTAAAGAGTCATCCCATTGGCTTGGGGCACTAATGGTAATAAACACTAGTTTGCAAATTCTTGAAGTGAACTTGGCTTAAACTTCTCTGGAAGATTCTTAATTTAATCAAATAATGTAAGAAACAATTTTTAACAATACCAACAAAGTGGTTCTTGATCTTTTGAAATAGATATCTAAAGACAGTTCTTTTAACACCTTCTATTTAATCATTAATCAAATGGAAGGCAGGAATAAAACAATAATAATAATCCCGATTTTGCATTTTATCTGCCTGTGACATATTGCGGCATGTGCACCTCGAAAATTAATATTAATACTCGATAAAATTAGAAATGATGATCTAAAAGATGATTGATTTGATTTTGATCTATTATTACTATTCCTAATAAAATAATGTCATTTATTCAAGAGCTTGTACGTGAATTACAAGCAGATCTTGATGCTTTGTGTATTTCACCTTTTAGTAATTTCGAAGCATCATATAAACAAATAAGACAACCAGAGAAACCAGAAACTACAAAAATTAAAACTACTGTTACCCCATCTATAAATACTACAAACAATGATAAAAGTAATAACTTAAATCCTGTTGAAATTTACAATGAATATTCTGAATTTTTAAAAAAATCAATTTACAGTATGCAACTAGAAGAAGGAAAAATTCCAAGTTTGAAAAAAATACAACAACAATTGGACATGCTAGTGTCGAATAAGGAGAAGTGGAATAATAATAATACTAATTATAATATGATGATGATGATGGATAATAAAGCAAATGATGATTTAGAAAGCTTATTTATTGCAAAAATTACAATAGTTGTATATGCTATTGTAGTCGAACATTTGTTAATGGCTACTTTACCATTATTAGATGATATTTATTATTGGGAAGAATTGGAAGGAAGCAGACTTTGGACTTTTTATCACCTAATCCAAAGTTAAGTGTGTTATAAATTTATAAATAAATGTACTGTAATAAAATACACATACTGTATAATAGATTAAAATTGATTGATTTTTATTATTTAGCCATTCCAATACGTACATATTTTTTTTCCAATGCAATCTACAAATATATAATAACACGTAATAAACCAAATATTCATAACAATGCTAACATAAACACTGCTAATAATCAATTGAAAAAATATTTTTCAATTGGACACACGATGATCAACATGTTTCCAACATACACTCACTCACGTTTCTCTGACCCACAATCATTTTCTTTTCCGTTGGCAATTCGATACGAAGTTCATTATAAGAAATCCGTACTTAGATCACTAATGAAGCATCAAGCAAAATGCCTCGGTTTCCTAGTTACTGAATTGAACTTCAAGTTTCCAATTGATTCAGCAGATCAACTTGGTGGCAATTTCAAATCTAATATTGCTGAGCGTGTTAATAACTTTGTTATGCTAATTGAGAAAGTTTTAAATCATTTAATTAATAATGATGATTTTGATGTTGAGAATGGAATTATACCAGATATTGATTTTGGTTTGTGAAATTATTCATTAGTTTGGATAAATGAGTAAATTATAAATTTTTTTTAAAAAAAGTATTAATTTTGTAATTTAATTATTATAGAAAAATTGAAATTAGAGGTTAAGTCAATGCATACTTTAGAAAAAGAAAATCAAGGACTTGATGATCTTTCTTCTCGATTACAATCAATTATTACAACACATCTTCCAAGTTATGTAAAACAATGCAATCGAATCACATCCATATATGGTAATCCATCATTTCTGACTAGATGGTGGCTACCAGTCACAATTTCGTCTGTTATTGCATATAAAAATAGAAAATACATCTATAGGGATAATTTGATGAAATTATTTGATAATGTAAAAATTACAGCAATCAATTTTTTTGGTGATTGGATATGGGATCCAATAGTACATATGATGGACACAATAAGACATCGAGAAAATAGATTAGCACTTATGGGTAAAGAGAGTTTAAATTCTGATTTAGAGGTATATATATATATATTGTATTTGTATCTGTGAATATATACATATTAATAACAGTAATTAATATTTTTTAATATATATGATGAAAAGTCACTTGAACGTATGGTACTTGATTTTGCTCGTGACAATTTACAATTAAGTTCAGAAGATCTTATTGGGGTATCAAATAAAATACGAGAAGGTGATTTATCAGTTGTTCTAATGGCTTATGAACAAGAACTAAAGGTACTATGATTATTGATATTTTATTATAATTATTGAAAATGCTTTTTTATCAAATAATTAATATTTATTGATTAATATTAACATTATAGAAACCTTTTAAATCTACAATAACAGGTAAATGAAGAAATTAAAAATTAAAAAATCCCAAATAATATAATATTAATCTCCTTAAAAAATTTTTTTTTAAAATTAAAGGAAACCTTATCAGAACATTGTTAATTCAAGTACAAAAAACAAAAGTGGATTTAGAATTAGCCATGGCAGCTTTAGATAAATTATTGAAATCAAATGAATTGAATTTTGCTTTTTTAGCAGTTGGTCCGAGTCTTTTTGTTGTTTATTTATTGTGTAGTTGGATGGAAAGAATTTGGTGGAATAAAAATAATTGGGTTGGTAAACTTCAGGGAACAAATGCTCAAATGAGAGAATCTTTACGGTATGGCTCTCAATTAGCATATATGGGCAAGTGGGTGTAATATTGATCATATTGCTAATAATTATATTTCAATTACCATTCATCCTAAATAAAAATAGACAAGCTGAACGAATACTTGTTAAGAATTACAATTCAACAAAATTAACTTATACAGCACATGGACTTTTGCTTTGTCACGTTCATCATCTTAGAATCTATTCAAGTTATTTGCCATCCAAAAATAGTTTGCAAACTCGATTTCTCAATGATCTTCGTGATTTGGATAATCCTAGTTTTAGTGTGCAACAAAAAATATTAACTTGTGAAAGAATGTGGAGATTTTGGGGATTTTTAAAATAATGCCAAAGATAAACATATGGGATGTGTTCATGTGATTTAGTGTTTACTTTTTCTTCAAAGTAATCCCAGACTTTTGATTTCCTTTAACTTTTTTTTTAATGTATTTCTTATTATTCGCGTCATCATCCACAATATCAATTACATTCCCAGTTTCACTTTCAAAGTTTGCATTTGATTCTTCATTAACATGATTCTCAATAAAATCTAGATAAAATTCATATTAATTATAAAAATAGATAATTATTCAATTGTTTTAATGTTGAATGAATGAATGGATTATATGTATATTGGGTTATTTAATTATAAAGATAACAAGCTTATAACTGAGAACGCAATGTGAGCTTTTCGTGTCACAAAACACACATACCGTGCTACGCGAGAATAGCGTCTTCTGCAAAAAAAATAACATCACTCGGGCCAAGACAATAGTCTATTTTATTAAATTCGAAACATATAAATAGGACAGCCGTCCAAAAAATTTTTTTTGTTATTTTTTCGTAGAGAAATTCCTCTAAGTCATTTCAGCACACGGAACTCAACCTTCTACATTCGGCCACATGTTCGTTATTATTATACAAAATTTTAACCCACGCAATTGTTAATTGATTGACCAATTGAAATCATGAATTTAAAAATAAAACATTTAATGTGGGTTTGATTCATTTTGTCAACAATCACTTCATGAACAATTGTTTCATTAATAAATGGCTTGAATTTAAGAAGTTTATAGTGTTGGGATGTTAATGTGGGAAATATTTGCATGCCACCCACCATTTGACGATAGGGCTCACAATCATCATTTGATATATGTGAAGGTTTACGACCACCAACATCACCTGGAATGCCTGATTATTATGCACAAATGATGCAGAAGCGTTTGGATATGAATCCATCAAAAAGACCAACTAGTAGAAAGCTTTATGATTTCGCTATGAAGAAATTCCTAAAAATAAAAGTTTGGATTTAATAAAGATTGTATGATTCAAATTTCCTAAAATGAAGAGATTGCTAAATCTAAAATTTCTACAAGCAATGATTTTAACTCTAAAATGTTAACAAGGTGAATAAAAATTTCATTATTATTAATTGGAAATTACTAACAATATTTTTTATTAATTAATAACATCAGATTCTATTAATAATAGAATTTATGAATACTAATTTAATCTCCACTATAAATTTATTCATTATGTGATATTGTGAGTATAATTTCGGTTAATACTGATTATTTAACAAGTATGGCTTGACCTCTTGTCAGTTAATTGCAAGTAATTCGGTGCTTGTCAATTAATTAGTTTACGAATTTACTTTAGTTCTCGATTACTGACTCTTTTTTGCGCCTAAATAAATATGGTTCTTCTACAAAGCCCGAGGGTTTTTATAAACTATTTATTTCAGTCATTTATATTTATTGGCTGATTGCAACTCATTTTGATTAACAGCCTTACGTTTACGATTACAATAATACTACCAGTATTTTAAATTAACCTTTGGACAATGCTTCCTTAACACTCAATAGTTATTTTTAAAATTTATACCCCAGGAAAAAATGCGCCCAAATATATTTTTTTTTCAAGATAGTGAGTTGAATAAAAAACCAAATCATCCGACTTTGAATAAATTATTTTGTTAAAACATATTTGTTGACCAACCAATCAGATTAAGCCTACCATGTGGTTTTTTTTTTTTTTTTTGGAGACTTGGCATCATATTATCTAATTATAAAAATAAAATTGCTTGATTTCTAAAAAAGAATATGATCAATAAATAGATTGTGAGCTAAATTTGCTTTCATTATTTGGCAGAAATAGAACATTTTCTTGCAGATCTTTATAATTTATAATATGTCGACATATTTGCATCGCATTACAACAAAAGACCGTGCTGCATAAATAGAGATGGATTTTTTGGAGGGAAGTTGGAGTTCGGTTCGAATTAATAAAGGAATGTACTCTTAAGTAGTAAAAGTAGTAGAGAAATAGTTGTTATTATACTCGTTGTATAATCTTATTTAATATTATTAATAACATAAGGAGTAAAATATCATACTCTAATCTAAAAGCTTGGTATCTCAAGTTACATGCTAGAAAACTTGATCGCAGCATCAGACAACAGACTTTCAAAAGAAACAGATAGATAAGTTTGTAGGTGAAGACACGGGATAATCAATGATATTTGAAAATAAAAATTAATTAACAAATAAAATTTTTTATTATTTTTTGAATTCGATTGAGATTTATAGATGATGATAACCTTTAGTGAAAACTCATTATAAAAATTTATTAAAATTATTTCACGGGAGTTTATTTATTATTATGGATTTTTCTTTTAATTTTAATTTTAATTTTTAAATAAATTAATATTAATTCGAAATGAGCACCTCTATTTGATAGGTTTAAAAAATAATAGATAATTTATAAAAAGTCAAACAAGTATACTTTGAATTTTCAAAATATTCAAAATAATCAAAATAATTTATCATTTAATTTAAAGCCAATAAATTTATTACTACTTTAGGCATATAAAATTTTTGTCTATTATTTGTGTAATATACAAATATAAATACTAATTTTTATTGCATATAATTAAATAATTTTTTATATCATTAATACTACGATTTCAATCTTTGCTCATTCTTTACTTTATACTATTTTCATATTATCCATTGGACTAAGCTGAAGCAAAATACGTTGGCGATTTGATTCAGAGAGGCCAGGTTTTTCACATACATTCGAAAGTGCTTTGTATTTACTTTTATCATATAATTAGTGATACAATGTCTCCGGAAGTTTCAGCACTACTTTATGTATTCAAGTTTCATCTACAGGTCCTACAAAGATCACAATAGCTATTACTGATGCATTCATTCAAGAAAGTAGCCCAAGACATCGTTCTTCGATCTTAGTACCAGCATACACGAATACACAAAGAATTAAAATTATTTCGTTATCCCCTAAATGTTCCATATCAAAAAAATTTTTTTTATCATTACCGTTAGATAGACAAAAGTTTACAAAGAAAGATTTATGAAAAAATTTTTTTTTGTAGCAGTAACAATAAAAATTAGAGTTCAATTTATTTCAATACAATATAGCGTTCACTATTATTATGACGCGACGAGAACACAATATGTGGGTCAATTTGAGATGAAACTCACTTCCAGGGAATAGTCTTTACATGTTGTTTGTGCACTGCATCTTTAGGAAGCAAATAAACATTTTGGAAACTTCTATCTCGTTTATTTAACAAGGGGTGGATTAAAAGTAACCGAACCACAAATATTTTGAAACCCTCAAAGTTGTTCAAGCAATTTGTTGAAAAACTTGTTCGCCCACTCTGTCTTCCCAATCAAGTATAAATAGATTGGTGAAGCATGATTTTAATGAATATTTTCCTGGGTGTTCCATCATATTTTCCTGGTTTATCTGGACAGTATGTTCCACCATATAATAAAAATTATATCATAGGTACGGACGGACAAATATACGTTGTGTTGGTGTAGTACAAAAAAGGAAACTCAATCAAGTTATAGTATCCAAGAATGTATGTTCGATAGATATGCATATGCAATCTAATAAATCATAATAAATCATTATAATAAAACTGTAATAATAAAAATTAAGTTATGTCACGTGTATTAATTCAATTGTAAATTTGGTAAGTCACGTAATAATTCATTTCCAAATATATTATTTAAAAAAGGAAAACAAAGATTATGTTAAATTAAATGCATAACCTGCATATCTTTTTAAAGATGATTTTCATACTAATATATATATATAATATACAAAGAAGGTTTTAACAACGAAAAAAAAATTTTTATAGTAGAATATTATGTAACCTTTTTTTTTGTATAAAATAGTCTTAAAATCACATTTTACGAAATTTTTATTCTAGTATTTTTCCTACCTCACCAAAATAAAAATTACAAAATATCCTTTTTTAAATAGATGCATTAACTAGAATCATTTTTTTTTTTTCACACACTCTTTCTTCATTTTTCATTTCATTTTGCATTTTTCATTTTTCATTTTTCATTTTGCATTTTTCATTTTGCATTTTGCATTTGCATATTTACACATAGACATAAGCATACACACATAGACATACCAAAAATCATATTATAAAAACCATGAAACAATTCTCACTCACTTCCATCATACTAATATCACTCCTTTTATTGCTGGCAACTGAAGGAATATATTCTTTTTATTTGCCAATAAAAAGAACCATCATAAAGCCAGAACATTCTACCCAACCATCATCCGAATCATCACCATCACCATCACCATCATCATCATCATCATCATCATCATCATCATCATCATACTCCAGAAAACAAAAACGTACAAATTTAGCAGATGGATGTGCCAACATTCAAAAAAAATTCATTGGTTCTACCAAGAAAGATTCCGTATTTTTCTCTTACGCTGATGTAAAAACTTGTTATGAATCTTTTAAATTCGATGAAAAAAGAAGAAATGATACAATTAACACAGTAAAAAATGTACTTGATGGATTCTATGTATTTAAAGAACATGCCAAACAAACTCCCGTTAAAGGTTTCACTTTTAATCCTCTTGATCTTGATGCAGAATTAGAAAAGTTAAGAACAACGAAATTTTCTAACGATTATAAATTTACGGTAAAATTTTTATTTTTTTATTTGTTTCCTTTTTCCAAAATAATAATATAATTCATGATAAATAATAATTTATAATTTTATTTTACATAGAAAGCCACTCTTAATTTAGTCACCGAATTCAAAGATCCACATACACTATTCTTCCCAATTTGTTATACAAGATTCACATTCACTCAAAAATTATTATTATATTCAGTAGTAACCAATGGAACACAAGTAAATAATAATTATATACATCATTTTTTTGTTTATTAATATTTATTCTTTTATTAATTAAAACATTTATTTATATAATATAGAAAATCAAAGTACTTAAAGATATCGTTGATCCATCAAATAATGATTGTGAAGTCAAAACTATCAATGGAGTTCCTGCCTTAAAAACAATCAGTGACTTTGCACGTGACAATGTCTTTGTATCAAAAGATCACGGAGTTCGTTTCAATCTGGCCTTAACATCACTTTCACTTCAAAATGATCAATATCAACTTCAACCAACATCAAATCAATTTACTCTTCGTTTCATTGTTCCTGAAAGAGAAACTTACACCTATACCTTGAGTTGTAAAAAAAACAATAACAAAATAGTCAAACGTAAGTGGGAAGCTGTTGCCAATAGTAACGACGATCTTGACAGGTTTACCGATTCTAAATCTTATTGGAAAAACATTTGCACAAATCCTGATTCGACCATACCACCTGCACCTTTATCTGCCAATTCTAAATCTAATACAAAAAAATCGAAACCATTTAAACCTTTCCAACACTCCACCAACGCTGATCCATTTGGCTTCAACACTAATCACTTATTATTAGAAGAATCTGAAGTTAAACTTAGTAAAGGTAACCTTGTACACAGCACCAAATTAGGTCAATTCTTTATGTTGGATGATACTGTTGGTGTGGTTGCTCTTTCAAGTTTAAATTTAGATAATCCCTCAGATAGTGTAGCCACTATATTCAATGATCTCAAAACCGGATTCACCCAACTTGCAAATAAAGGTGCAAAGAAACTTATTTTGGATTTGTCAAATAACCAAGGTGGTTTAATTGTCTTTTCACATTTCGTCAACAAACTTTTATTCCCTGAATCTGATCCTTCATTGCCAACAGATATGAGACTTACCGATATCATGAAAGCCACTGTCGAGACAATTTCCAGCAAAGATAATCCAAACTCATTTTTTGATTCTAGAATATGGATTTCGACCGATACTCAAAAACCATTTAGCAACGCCGATGAATTTTTGGGAACTGGTGACCAGAAATTCACGTCAAAGTTTCTTGATAACGATATCACTCCAATTAATATGTTCCTTACAAGTTCTGGCGAACCGCAACAATTACCATGGAAAAATGGAGATATAGCAATCTTAACAAATGGGTTCTGTGGCTCTTCTTGTGCATTAGTGGCATCACAACTTGCTGAAAAACATCAAGTCACTACTGTGTCAGTTGGTGGGTTTTTGAATAAAGAATTATCATTTGCGTCGTTTGTTGGCGGACAAGTAACCCTTTGGAAGAATCCATTCGGGGGAGGTGATCTTAAAACTGATTTGGTCAATTCTGGTGCGATAGACCGTCAAGATGCTCCAAAGGAATTTCCAACAAATGTCCTATTAACATTTGCTTTTAGAGAAGCTTATAGTGCCAAGAATCCAGATGAAGTGCTCGAGTACGCATTCAGACCAAGTAATCATCAGCTTTTTTATGACGATATAAGCATTAAAGACCAAAGTAAATTATGGTCTCAAGCTGCAACTTTCATCAATTAAATAATAGATTTTATAATATGTGTGTGTGTATATACGTGCATATGCAAATTATTTTGGGCGAGAGGGAATATATACATATATATAATATATTAATTATAATATATTGGAAATGATTATATAAAAATTTTCATTCAATTCACATTCATTCATCATTCATTCATTATAAATACATTCAATTCATACATTCATTATAAATAGATTCACATTCATTTGTATTTTTTTTTTCAATTTGCATTTTTCACAATTCATTTACATTTCCATAGAAAAAAACATAGAAAACAAAACTTTATATACTGTCTAAAAAATAAATATAATTTTTGTAAATACAAAAAAAAAGTTCTACAAATAAAAATCACGAGCTGCTGCACAAAAATTAATTGGTCAAAATTCAAAAATTTCGCGATGCCTTTTTTTTTTTAAAAATGTCTTTTTTGTATGAAAATACAAAACATTAAACAAAAGGATAAGAAGTTATGCAAGTACTATACAACTCCCTTTTCATCCACGCCATGTCCCACAAACTTTGCTACCTAAAGTTGTAACAAAATCATCAAAAATAACAATTTCTTTTTCGGTAATACCAAAAACATCAAGTTTTAATTTACATTATCAACAAACTTTCACTAATCGAAATTGTTCAATAAATTAATAAATTGGCCAATAAGAATACAAGATCGTGATCAAAAATTATTTTGAGTTTACCACTAAAGAATATTTTGACCGTTTAAGATAAATGATTCTCAATTATTCATTCAATGAAAATAATTTCATATTAATATACAATATCATTAGTCAACAGCAATCGGAATTAGAATTAATGAAGAATTTTCGTTCATATAATATAAATTGCAATTTCACAATTTCAGTATGTCTAAATTATCTTTGAAATAATTATATTATCAAAAAAATTTTTAATTTTCTAAATTCAAAAAAATTCAAACTAAAAAATAATAAACAATGAACTCAAAAATAACCATCTTGTTAATTATGTTTATATCTGTCAGTGCTTTAGTACCAACCGCTTTATCTGAAAATTGTCCTCATCCACCGCCTCCTTGTGGCGGTAATTGTTATTCTATTAAAGATAATGATATTTTCAAGTAAATTATAATTTAAAACTTACTTACTCATTTAAAAAAATTAACATATTTATTGCAGGAATTGAGGTGTGCGTCTTTAACCAGAATACCCAGACATGCACTTGTGGTTGTTGTGACGATGAGGGAAAAAATTGTATACCAAATTATCCATAGTAAATTTCATTTTTTTAAAAAATCGCGCGATAAATAGTATTTAGTTCCATAGTAATCAACAATGCATATGTTTTTTATTAAATAGTTGATTTATTTATTCATTTCTATTTATTTCGTTATCTATTTTATTATTATATAACAAATAATTTAAATGTTTTTTTTTAACAAGTACAATTCATAGTCAAACTACATTATTATCATCAGGAAAATAAATCTTACATAAACCTACGCAGGGTTTAAAACTGACCAGCATTATGCGGAAATGTTAATAGAATTACCAAAATATCGACATAATGCTGGCCATTCTGAACCCTACGTAGGTTTATGTAAGATTTATTTTTCTGATGATATATAAATAAAAACTTTTAACGAGTTTTGATTTCACAACGTAATGACAGAAACTATATTCTGATAATTGATTTTTTAAATCGGTATCAAATTACAAAAATATGTTGATTAAAATCAAAGGGCAAACAGCTGAAATAAGTCAGTCACAAGTAAATAAGACGAGCTTTATAGAAGCCTTTGAGCTTAATAAGAATCAGAAAATTGTGAAAAGTTTTATTGTTGTTATAATTTAGCTTTAAAAAACAAAATAAAGATAAAATAAAAAGATAATAAATGAATTAAAGATATCGGCTGCAACTTTTGCTACCATCTTTGCGTCATATAAAAATGATTGCAACCGCTGGTTGCAACCACCTTTGTTTCCTTTTTGGATTGCGACATGGAACACTAAAATAAATTTATAGTGGAGATTAAATTAGTCAGAAAATATTAAAAATAATATTTTTGGTATAATTTATTACAAAGAAATGTACATTTGTTTATCAGATGATGATGAAAAATTAAATTCAAATTGTTGTATCATAAAAATAACAGATAAAGTTAAAATTCATAATTTGATCGCAGTTGAAAATTTTAGGATCTTATTATACTGAATGGGTAAAAATGTAACAAGGCACCATCAAATATATATATTAATATAGCTTTGAAGTTCTGATATCTGTAGTATCAATTGGCTAACAACTAATGATGTATAACGAAACTTTTGACTTTAGTCATTGACGTAATTAAAGTATTGACTAAAGGTAGTTTTCACCAGTGTTATTTTGACGATTTGACTAAAGTAAAAGCCCTTGACATAAGTAAAACCACTTGATATAATTAAAAACGTAAGTGAAAACGCTTGATACAAACAGAAATAATGATAATGATAAATAGGATTATCAAAAGCTCCAAATATGTAATAAAGAATCATTATATCATTGTATGTATATTGCAATGATGCAAGAATAATAATAATAAACATGGGAAATTTACAAATTTTATAATTTAAATGATTTGAATTAGAAATTTTACTTAATTAAACTACTTGGTTTTTACGTTCAAAATAAAAATACCTCTTCTTTTTACAAATTAAAACTATTCTTTTATTATTGAATTTCATATAATCAAATTGTCTTTACATAAATGTGAGTTGTGCTAAATTGATTTTTTTGACTTTGGAGTTAACTACGTATAATAACAACATGTAATAATATTAAATGACGTGTTTGGGCTGATTTTAGCGTTTGAGTTTAAAGCAACACAGGCGGATCAATACTGGTACTTAGAACGACCCTTAAGTCAGGTTTTGGTACATATTTTTGTAATTTTTGATTTTGATTTCTATTTCTATCATTTTTAAATCTTCAAAGAATGCCAAAGTTCTTTTATTGTTGAATTACGATAAAATTGATCACTAGAGTGTGGTGATGATGTTGATCTTTAAATTTACATCCTTATCAATTAATCCAATTAGAGAGAACTTTAATAATAAAGGCAAATAAACTATGCAAAAAATTTGTTTGTACACATCATCCGCTAAAAAACGAAAACGTGACGATAAGTTTCATGAAATACAAATTATAGTGTGATGGTATTTACTGATGTCATAGTATTATAAAATCATATGACTCAATCACTTACATATGTATTCGTTCGGATCATCAAAATTAGCACCGGATGCAAAGTATCTTAGCATCCTATCATGTATTCATGATCAATGATACAATCTTTAATAAAAATAGACTATTTCATGGTCAGATGGTACATTGATCGGGTAGTCTAATAAATTACAAAAAAAAATATAAATAGACCTGCTACCTCCACTTGTGGATCAAAAAATCGCAAAAAACGGTGTATGGGTTTTGCTTTTTACATTGCGTTTTAATTCGAGGATCAAGATACGTAGTGCCGAAATGGCGCTTTATGTACGATTTGACTTTACACGTTACATTCAAATGCGAGGTATCTATATATTCGTTCGGAGCATCAACATCAGCCAGTCATATTATTATTGTATCAATATCTTTATTTTATTCGCTGCATTGAGCAAAAAATTTATTTATTTATTTAAAAAATTACATATTCAAAGGGAAATTGTTTACGATTTAATAAATTTAATAAAAGATCCTTTGCAAAGAAGAACCCTTATGTGAATCAAAAGTTATTTACGAATTTCAATT
>CAJVPN010001206.1:0-16441 GCA_910592215.1 Entrophospora candida
AATTTAACAAATTTATTAATTTAACAATAATTATAAAACTACCTCATTTCTATTATCTATGAAATAGATATAAATATATTATACAAATTTATTAATTTAACAATAATTATAGAAACAACTTACCTTGTTTTTTTTGCTTGTGTTCTAAGGAAACAAACCATTAATTTAACAATAATTATGGAACAAACACCCTGTTTCTATTATCCATGCCTAATAACAAGAAAAAATAAATATATTATACAAAACCATTAATTTAATAACAATCATAGAATGACTATCTTGTTTCTATATCCACATCTATAACAAATAAATAAATAAAAAAATATATTATACAAAACTATTAATTTAACAATAATTATAGAACAACTATCTTCTACTATTCATCATTTATTCATCTAATAATAAGAAATGGATATACAAAGTAAATATATTATACCAAACTATTAATTTAACAATAATTATAGAATGAATACCTTGTTGTATCCTCCTTCAGTTTTTCCTTTAGTAGTTTCATTTATTGTTTAAAAGTTTTAGTTTCTTTACAAAGTGCACATTTGGCTTTTTTCATTATTATGCCTTAAAGATAACAAGTTCGCCCACCCAACTTCCAGTTCTGCTTTATTTTACTTGATTTTCTATACTTCGGAGCCTACTCTAATTTTGTTGCAAATTACACATCTGCTGCATAATACCATTAGTACTAAGTAAAGTATGTCAAAATCGCAGACGCCGACGGATGCAGCTGGAATTAAGTTAAAAAAACGTTAAAAAATATCTCTGCAAAGTTACAGTACGTGTTACATATCAACATGTCACCACTTTAATTGAACAATAAAGCTTTTTTACTTTAAAATTACGTTACACGCATAAAAAATTAGTGTAACATTTCGAATGTCTATCAATGCTCCCTAGCATATGGTATATTTTAGAATTTGGGAATTTAGAATGTTTCCAAAAAAAAATTTTTTTATTCATAATAAATAATAAAACAAACAACAAATAAAAAAGCTTTAAACAAATCGTTTTAGTAGTTTATATAATATAATTGTTCTTGTTTTTTTTTCGATAGTATTAAAAAAATGAGTAAGGTTTCAAATTTTAGTTCTTTTATTTTATTTATTTATAAGTATATAATGAAAAAATTATAAATAATATTAATAATAACAATATTATTTTGCTTTCTTTTTGGTTGTTGAAATTAGCACCAAACGGCTCCGATCAATTTGAACCAGACGAAGAAAGACATCATGGCTTTCGAGATTTTGATGATAGAGATGAAAGACATCACGATCGCCATTTAGAAGAACGTGGTGAAGATAATCGAGGCGAAAGAAGAAGTTTAAGTGGTTCTCGTTCTAGAAGTCCTCGTCGACTTCGATCAAGAGAACGAAGGTTGTTATTTTTAGCCACTTATAATTATTGATTAATGAACGAATGATTTTTAAATTTTTATTTGATTATTTGTTAATTGTGTATATAGTAGAGGGGATGAAGAGTCTAATCCTGGTAATAGTTTGTTTGTTACTGGTTTATCACCAAGAACTAGCGATAGAGATTTAGATGAATTATTTTCAAAATATGGAAAGGTAGTTATAGAAAGAATGGATAAACAATAAATTGAAATAATAATATGCATATTAATGATTCTTTTTCCTTTTTTTTTCTTTATAATTTTTTTTAAAGGTCGTAAAGGCACAAATTATGTATGATCCTCATACCCGAGAATCACGTGGATTTGGATTTGTTACAATGGACACGTATGATGATGCAGAAGCAGCAAAAGATAATACTAATGGTACAGAAGTTCAAGGAAAAACGATAACCGTAGAAAAGGTTGGTTGTTAAAACGATGTTGAAGAAAAGATCTGATGATTTTGAGAAATATAAATATTTATTGTTTATTATTTAATTTTTCTTCTTTATCAAATAAAAATATCATTCCATTTTCTTTTGGGTTTGATTAGGCAAGAAGATCCAGGCCTAGAACACCAACACCAGGCCGTTATTATGGTCCACCTAAACGTAGAGGTAAGTAAATAAAATAAATTGAACACTTTAATTCACTCACTCATATATATATATATATATTAAATCTAAACCCTCTTGCCTCTATTTTCTATAGAACCTCGTCGTATTGATAGATTTGATCCAAGATATGATTATAGTAGACCGCATGATCGCTACGACCGACCACCAAGAAGTTATGGTCGAGAGCCTTACTATGAACGAGGAGGGTTTGATAGATCGTCATCGTATTATGATAGAGGAGGCTATGATAGGGGAGGATATGATAGGGGAGGATATGATAGAGCATATGATAGAGGATATGATCGTGAGAGAAGATTACCACCACCTTCACGTTATGATCAATATCCAAGACCTCGTTCTCCATATTAATTAACCAACTTTATATATATATATATATAGGGAAATGACAATGGCAATTGAAATAATGTTATGCGCAATTATTATTTGATATAATAATAATAATAGTAATAATAACTTTTTTTTTTTTAGTTTGGATCTATTTGATACACATATATACGTGTGTGTATATATATATGGATGATAGTTTATTTTATTAATTAATTAGATCAAATTTTGTTAAATTTCGCCGTCCATTTTAGAGAAAAAAATCTTTTATATTTTATTTTTATTATTTTATATTACTTTTATTATTATTTTAATTTTTTTTTTTTCAGGTTGTCATTAACAACAAAAAAAAAAAGAAACTCTCACCCAAAAATATCTATTCATTAATTCATTCATCGATTTCATTCAATTATTCAGCAAAAAATATTTTTTCAAATTTTTAGCTTTCTTAAATATAAATATATTGTTATTATTGATTATTATTACAGCAATTAAATCAACAATTATTTTTTAGAAAATTATTTAGAATAGATTAGAATAGTGATTGGTTAGTTCGAATGGTTAATTAGTAGTGATGATGCTTATACATCAACATATTATTACAACTGTTCTCAACTCACTAAACACAACAAAAAAAATAAAAAAATCTCATCATTGGCAACATGTGTATGACAAAAAAATCGTCTTTTTCAGTTTTCATTTTTTTTTTTTAACAACATTACAAAAAAAAATTCATTATTTTGATTTCACCCACATACTGTATACGTGCATCCACATTCGTTCATTCAAATTCACCTACAAAAAAATTTCAAAGTCACATCCGCAAACATTCAATTCATCCACCCACACATGCAATATTAATTAACTATTATTTTCAGCATTAATAACTTTAACAAAGTTTTTGGTTGGAGTTTTTCATTTTATTTTTATTTGATAACTTTATAAAATTTGTGAATTCTTTTTATTTTCTTTATCTTTTTTTTTTAGGATTGAAATTCAATAAGGTGATAACTTCCTTGCATATACAAAAAAAAACTCATGATTATGATTTTCTATGTCACGGAATAATATCTGTAGCACAAAATGAAGATTTGTATAAAAATGCCACCGGGAGTAGTAAAATAATCATAAAGGTGCAGGGAAGAAAGGCGAGATTTTTTTATTTGAAGCAAGGAAGGGAGAGATCGGAAAAATTAAATGATTAAAGAAATTAAAGGTAAATAAATGGAACATTGATTATTATTGTTATTATTATTACTGATATTTAAAAAAAATAGATTTTGAATTAAATAAAAAGTGAAATTTAAAAATTTTCATCATCATATAAATTGTTTCTTCCATTAAAAGTATCTCAATAGATTCCTGAATAAGTCTCTATTCACATTTTATTTAATATAATAGATTTTTGATAATCTATAAGACATCAAAACTCTTCTTTTGTCAGCTTGCTAAATATTTTTTTAATAGTCTGTCTTGCATGTGCTTATATGTAGAAAAGTTTGATTCAAACATTTTGTACTCTTGAAATCATTACTATGATTACTTTCTAAGATATGTAATATATCTGTGCCAGCTAACACTACTCTTACCCATGATCATCTGAAATAAAATCAGCTAAAGTTATATTTTTGTCATGATTTGACCTGATCACATTCACGTTTTTAATACTAAAAATCCTAACTCACTTGCAAAAAATTTATTAGTTACATTTCTTCTGACTTAGGAACCATTTATAAAATATGGTCTAAACCATACATGTTGGCCAAAATTATTTCTGTTCATTGCCAAATTCAAAATGTCGAAATAGTTTTCATAGTATCCAAAATTAATTTTAATGGCGGCCAAAATTATGTCAAAAATTATTTGAATTCTTTGATTCAATAGCCAAAACTCTGGGGTTTTTTTATGACCATTAATATAAGGAATGTGGAAAAGCCAGAATGTTGTCAAAACATTTGGCAAACGCAAAACCAATTTTAGCTAACATGTATGGTCTAAACTTCATTTGATATCAAATAAATTTTTACAAAACCCATCAGTATATACAATCTGTGCTTTGTATCAGCATAGTGGGCTTTCTCTATGATTGGCTAATTTCATCTTTACATTACGGTTTAAATTTAATAAAAATAAAAATGAATTGAGTTATGAAGCCTTAAATAAAGTTCAAAGATTATTTAAAACTGCATCTACAGAAGAATCTAAAGAAATATTTTCTCTATCATCTAATTACTTTCATCATCATCACCATCACCATTTTCTATAATTGAATTATCTTCAGAATTTAAACTACTTCGAAAAATGTTAGAATTGTCAATGGTACCTTTTATTAAATATTCATTGCAATAAATGCATTACCCTGAAAGATTTAACAAAAAGCATTCATAATGATGAATGGCCACATTCCAAATTATAACCAAAGCTCACTGTTGTATAACTTTGCTGTTTCTGGCACAGCTCAAATAATTTTACTAGATTTTTTATATCATTTATATCCACAAGGTGTTTCAAGACTAATTTCACGTCAGTTTCAACGTAACTAAGCTTATACCATAGCATATTAATTTTTTTTTCCAGCCACATAGAAATGTGGTGTGATTCATGTTCCAGGACACATCAAAGTAACAGAAATACATCTACCGAAAACTCTTCTTTGAATGATCAACAAGCCGTTGGAAACAACAATTCTATTAATCAACCAGCTGGCGAAAATGTTAGTGAACATATGGTATTTAATATTCTTTGGAAATCTACTAGTTAGTAACTATAAGATGCAGAATCAATAAATTAAGTATTCCTAGTGCTGTCCTCAATAGCGGTGCAAATTTCTCTATAATGTCAGATAGAAACAAAACCGCTTCTCTTGAAGGTATAGCTACTGAATCTGATATCATTTGGTGGGTATTTTGAGATCAAAATCCGCGTCTCACAGTAAATCTCAATATTTTATTATTTGCAACAATAATTTCTGTGAATGTATATTTATGCTTTACTCTCAAAACTATCCTTTACTATCATCAAACAATTTCTTATACTAAGAAATACTAAACAATATCTTTTTAGATTTTACGCCATGTATCCTGATCACGTTTATTGGTGTGTGCCCTTCTAGCCGTTTTCCCCTTTGCTACCAAGTCAGGTACGTCTCCAAAACTACCAAATAAAATTTATTAAATATTACCCACTAAAAGAAAAGAGAGAAATAAAAAATAATAAAAATAATAGAGACAATTATAAAATATGAGAAAATGGTTATGCACAGAATTAGTATGTATTCTTTGTTAGAGATAGATTTATTATCATTACGAAAATATAATATTCGAAGACAATAACAATAACAACAAGGACAAGGACAAGGACAAGGTTGAGGACAGTGTTATTTATTGAACGATCATCACCATGATTGATTAATTAATTGATTAAAGATTGTACATGAAGTTGAGAAAATTACAACGTTATTTATACATGTTAAAGGTTCTATCTAGCTCTTCGATTTCTTTGAAATTCTAATTAAATGTATTACCTGAACCTTCTGCGTAGAATTATTTTAAAGTTATTTCTAAAGTGATCCAATCATTTAAATTTTTTCGTTCAAACTAATCCATGAATTAAAGGACTGTTACATTTAGAATGTTGGAATATTTATTTCTCCGTTGTTTGAGATATTTTTTGTGAGTCAATTATTTTATTGGTGATTGAAAAATTGGGCTGGTTTGAATATGAATACTTGATCAGTTTTCCGATTTTATTTGTTTACTGGTACATAAAATAGAAGGTAGTGGATTAGAACAGGGTTGGGAATCGTACACGTACGTACGTGCGTGTGAGCTTAAAAATCTTTTAGTACAAATGTACGAACATATCATGTGATTTATGATCAAACTTTTGTCATAACGGATTTTTAAAAAATTTTGCTTCGCATATCACATGTAAAAACATATAAAAATCCGCTGTGGCAAGATTAGTATTAGTATTTAGTAATCTTGCCACAACGGATTTTAAATAAAATTTGTTTATGTGTACCGTTCATCCGCTGTGGCAAGGTTTGACTATATTGTGGAATTAACTACATACTGTATATGATTGAAGATATTTAATACCACTATTAAATTATTTTGAATTGATAATATAATTAACAAGAATGTGAAGATAATTTTTTTATTTCATTATAAATAAATAAAAAAAAATTAGGAATCACGGTAATAATAATACTACTAATACTACTAACAATAATGCACCCAGGATAATGTCTGTTACGACCTTTAATTATAGTAATCGTAATAATAATAGGGCTGACAGCATAATATTATTATAAAATAATATTTTATCACCACAGAAAATCATCGTACGTTCGTACAACGAAATTGCACAACACTGACTATAATAATAACGTATATAATACTACTACATAATAACAAGGGATTTAAATAAGCATATATAACATGATAATCAGGTTTTTTCTGATAATGAAATAGTATTACGACCCCAGTTACAACATCTGGTAATCCATTAATTATATAATAGGGTTATCGGCTTAATAATAATATTATTATAGGATTTTACAAAGTAATATTTGTCACCGCAGAAAATCATCGTACATTCGTACGTACGTACATATGTAAAATTTACTCGTACAGGTGTACGACCACAACAAAACTCAATGGTACGAAGTCAGTAGTACGTACGAAGATTCTTCTCGTACAGCGAAATTGCACAACCCTGCTTGCAATGATTTGGAACACGTATTACCAAATTTGGAAAGATTGTCTTCAAAAAGTGTGGGTCAAAAACCCTATATCAAACCGCGATTTTTATGTAACCTATTACTATCTTAATCTATATTAATATAGTTTTCGGGTCGTATGTACGAGATTACACTTATCAGGACGGATCGTCGATTTTAATTTTTTGTCTTCATTAATTTTTTTTGTCAACAATCATTCCCAATTCTGTTTTAAAAAAATGCAATATTTTACTGCCTTGTTCTAAATAAAAAAAGACAAATAAAACAAAATGAGAGTGTCTATGTACAAATATATATTAAGTTTTAAAGGGTAAAAAAGATTAAAATGATAATTAATAATGATAATTAATGATAATGATAATGATAATGATAATGATAATGATAGTATGATTAGATATCTAGTATTTTTTTTTTTTATAATACAAAAAAATTACAAAAATTACAAAAAATTTTATCAAAAATTAACACCCATCTTCTATAAAAGAATATATATATAATGGTTAAGTTAAAAAAGTCTATTTTTTAAATATTATATATTATAATCATTATATCGTTGACGAATTGTGTCGTTGATGATGTTTCGGCCTATTTATTGAATTTTCAAGTTGTGAATTATGTCTCGACAGTGAGTTTATCGATATAACGTCCTTTGACGTAATTGACATATTATCATTATTATTGTCATCGTTGTCGTTGTTGTACTTATTACTACTATTATTACTGTTACCAATAATGTCATTATCATTACTATTACTCCTATTATCATTGTTATTACTAGTATCATTACTAGTAATAGTAGTAGATTCAGTTATATTTGGTGTGTCCGATATGGATGAATTTACATTTGTATACCAAGCATCAGTATTCATAGGTGGCAAAGCAACAGAAGATGGTAAAGCAGCCATTCTAATAAAGGTAGATCCAGGCATTGATGTTCCTGATGAAGAAGCAATATAAGTATTACCACCCATGTATAATATTATATCTCTTATCGTACCATCGAATTCAGGTATAGGGACATGCGGTAGTGAGTATATTGAAGGCGCTGATGGAGTATAAGCAGGTGGTGCACAAGAAATGGTAGGATCTCCGAGATTTGATGTTTCTTCAATTAGTATTTCATCATCCAACGTTATCTCATCACTTTCTAATTTATCTACAGATGGTGCAGAGGGTTCTACATTATTGGATAACGATCGTGGGGTGTGGATTTGTATTGGCTGTAAATAATTGATATTATTTTCTTCATTCATCTTTTTCTGAGATAAGCTTATAATATCACCATTTGAAATATTGTCATCATCATCATCATTATTACTATTGTTATTGTTATTACTATTATTACTATTGTTACTATTGTTATTACAACTGCTACTACTACTATCGCTATTATTATTATTATTATTATTATTATTATTATTATTATTACTATTATTATTATTATTATTATTATTACTATTATTATTATTATTATTATTGTTATTGTTATTATTATTTAACTCATCGTTATCGTTATCGTTGTCGTTGTCGTTGTCGTTGTCGTTGTCATTGTCGTTGTCGTTGTCGTCGTCGTCGTTATCGTTGTTGTTATCGTTATAGTTATTATTATTATTTTCAATAGACTTTTCATTTTTCATTAAGGTAGGTGAACCAACTTTTTTAACTAATTTTTGTTGTTTACGAACTTTTAAATAGAGAATTCCAATAGCAATTGCAACCAAAAAAAGCGAGACCCCCAATGAACACAATACCACAATAACTCTATGAATAGTCCTTTCTTCTTCAATAAACCTTTCCTCATTTTCTAAATCTTGATGTTTAGCTGGATCATCACTTGGGCTCGCATTTGATTGAAGTGTGCTAGAATATAAATCTGACACATTTATTGAATCATTTCCGTCATCCTTTTTAATAACAGCATTGTGGTGAGTTGTTACTGTATTTGTTACAGTTGTAGTTATTTCTGTTTTTGTTGCAGTTACAATGGTTATAGTTGAAGGATTATCATCTTTTATTTCTCTTTTTTTTACAAAATGACTCTGTATTGAAGCCGCCAGAAAAGTATCTAGAGATGAATGTTTGGGTAGAATAGCTACCGATTGTACTGGTAATACTGCGCTTATGGCAATAGTAACCACCACCGTGATGGTTATAATAACGAAGCAACAAAGCTTCATTATTAATATTATATTTATTATTACTGCCAAGGAATAAAAATAAATAAATAAAATAAATAAATGTTGTTGGTGTTGTTGTTGCTATATAAATCTTTATTTTTAGTATAATTATTTATATAGTAAAAAAAAAATAAATATATTATTGAATTACATACATTTCTTGAAAAAAAAACGGTTTATATATATATATAGATATATGTATGTATATAAAATATTTTTTTTCTGAGAAATTCTAATATTTGTATTCGTTAATTTTCTTCCACTTTGATAATAAAAAATATAGATTTAATTTAATTCCAAAAATAAATAATATCGTTCGTTTTAGATTTAATTAAATTAAATTATTAATTATTATTAAAAGAAGCAAGTTTTTTCTTTTTGTCCCTAAAAAATTTTTTTGTAAAAGGTTTTTAACACTTTGTATATTGTATATTTTTTTTATTTATGTTTTCTTTTATTATTAATAGTAGTGCAAAGTACTGTTACATAAATAAATAAATATATTAATATATTAATATAGTAAAAAATGCAATAAACATATCATTGTTTGCACAACATTTTTTAAAATACAAATGGTAAAGATCCAGTGATATGCGAAACATTTAATGTATCTTGCAGATCGAAGAATATAGAATTTACGGTAATACGACGTCAATTGAAGTTTAATATTTAAAAGTTGTATATAGTTCCAAGATTAGAGCCTGAACCATGGTAATAACGTGAAAAAAGCAAACTTTGAATTAATATCAAACCTTTTATGTAGAACATTTTGGCTTAGAAATCATGCCCATTTTGTATAGTAAATATTTTGAGGTATTGTTCTTTAATTTCAACTGCTTGGAATGATCATTTTCTATTCATCCAGGTCCCATTAATTAAATGCATTGAAAGAAAAACATCTGAATATGATAGGAAGGGTTATACTCCTTTTTCCTCATTTAAATATACTAAATATAAGTTGATTTAAAAATGCAATTCAAGTATTCGATACAGTTCCACAATCCTCTGTGAAACTTGGTTATACGTCAATTGATTTTCCCGTCACCAAACATATCGATCGATGGCCTCAAAAAAAATCATCCCGACTCTTTTTCTTGTACTGGTGATACATTAGCATATTAGAGTAAAGTTTTTAACTTGTAAAGAATGTAGCAGATTTAAATTTTACACCGAGGCTGATGATGGATTTGCAGTCACGATCGGACCATGGAGGAGTGCACGACTTGGAAATAGTGTAAATGGTTGAGTGACTGACTATTGTAACCCAAAAGTTCGTAATCGTTTAAGGAAGAATTTTCAAAAAAACTTGTCTTGTAGACTTTGCAAAAAAGGGAGTTATTGATCGATCTTACAAAAGAAGTATAATAATAGTGAAATTTATAAATTTGGAAACGGGCTTCTCGGTAACCTTGAAAGATTATGAATTTCTTGGATTCAAAAAAAAAAATTTTTTTTTAGATGCTAACAGTCAGTAATGATGAGCTTTAATCCTGGTCGATGAAATATTCGGAATGAAAATGGCATAAACGTAACGAAGAAATATCTGCATAAATAGGCCACAAATTTTTAGAAGGATCAGTTGAATTGATTTTCCTACCAAAGTTATTAGGTCCAGAATGGTATGATGATGATTCCCAATAGCACGGGTTGCTAATATTTATTTCTATTTTTTTTTTTTTTTACTAACTTTAAATGAATCATGTGGGGTTTGTACTAGGAAAATCGAGCTATCAGACAAAAAATCTATTTTTGGTAACAACAGGACCTCGTGAACTTCATAGATAAGGTCAATAACAAAAATTACTGTTTGTTATATGATTTGACCCAGACTAAATTTAAGTTTGATATATAATTTGACCCTAAGGTTTGCAAAAAAGAGCATAATTTTACCCATAATATATACTAACATTAAAAATTTTGAAACTGTCTACTGTAATGAAATTAAATTTTACAAATCAATTGATTTAACTGACCAACTGATTATAATAATTCACTATTTTTATAAGTTATAATATTTTAATGATTATTTTTAATATAAAAGATTTACTATACATAAAATATTGGTTTTGAAGAAAAAAAATTGTCGTGCAAAAATTTTTGGTTCCCTAAATCATTGACTACTAATAGATTTGGCCCTATTAAACCTAACCAACCTTTTTGGTGTATAATAATTTGGCCCTATTTAACGATTGTTGAATTTGACCCAGCTGCGGCAGTAACTTATAACAACCCTTATAAATTTGGTTACACGTATGTTTTTAATATACTATATAATACAGAGAAAATATTCCAAGTCTTGTATCTTCAATTTTTTCACCAATTTATAAATTCTTGTGTTGAGATTATTGTTAGTAAAAAATGCCACCAAAAAAAAAAAATTAAACGAAATTAAAGCAGCAAAAAAAAATCAATAGAAGAAGTTAAAGCTAACTAGGGTAACTTTCTTTATTATAATGATTTTTGTTAAATAGAATGAGTTAATAAAGGTAGTTTAAATGATAAGAATTCAGCCAGTTCGAAGTCGCAAAAAAAAAAAACAGCTGGTAGCTTGATTTTCCGAGTACAGACAGACCCATGTATTTTTTTAATTAATTTTATTATTTTATTTATAAATAATGAAATATTATTTTGTATTTTTATAATTTAATTTCTAAAGGAATTTTTGGTAAATAAATAAATAAATATTACAAAATTAAAAAATAGGCAAATATATATATATATATATATTATTAAAATCAGTTTCAAAAAAAATAAATATTATTAAATATTTTCAGAATAAAAGAATAAAAAATAATTAATAATAATAATAATAATAATAATAATAATAATAATAATAATAATAATAAATAATAAATATTAAATATTAAATACAAATAAAAAATACAAGCGCTCACACACCCACACACACATATATATATATATATAATATTAAATTTAAATATTAAATATTCCTAAACATTGTCATTCTCTTCTCTGCTCTAATCTTACGCCTTCGTTGAATTTCCAATATATGTGTCTCACAATATTGTTGATTCTCAAAGCTATAATAAATATCTGTAAGTGGAATTGCACAATTCTATATAACAATAATAATGATAATGTTAATATATTAATTAATTATATACATATTACTATAAATATAAATATACAAAGTAATTAGATGATACATACAATACAGACAAAACAACGAGGATGATACCTCCATCCTTCAACTGTTTGCGCACATGGTCCTTCGATCGGATCATCACATTGTCTGCAAAGTGAATTGTTGAGTTTATGATAATGTCTTTTACAATATGGTGCATTGTTAAATACATAAAACGATTTATCAGGAAATGGTTTATAGCAACTCTAAAAGATAATAAAAATAATTATTAGATTAATATAAATGCTATCTTATTTTTCATAAAAAGAAAAGGAATGATGATTAAAACGATAATATTTACATGACAATTGAAGCATTCCACATGCCACTTTCCCTGCAATTTACCATCGCTTGCACTAACTGCTTCTTTTTCTACTGATAATCCACATCTACGACATTTTGGTAAAAAATTTTCTGCATAATCTCTTGGGCAATAAACTTTTCCATTTTTTTCAACATGACCTTCATTTGGATCAATTGGTTTTTGACAACTTGTACAAAGTAAATGATGTGGATGCCATGCTTTATCAAGTGCCCACATCGGTGATGAATTGATTTTAGAATCACTTTTGTAATAGTGGTAGGATTGATAAGATTGATAAGATTGTTAGTTATTAATATAATTAATTATAATAAAGATGATAAAGATGATGATTATTATAACATACCAATATGCACATATATTTGTATTATCCATTTCTGATATCAAATCATTCAACAACTTGTCGACTCCGCTTGAAGCACTTGAAGCACTTGAAACGCTTGAACCATTCATTTTACCATTACCACGATGATGGTTATTATTATTATTATTATTATTATTATTATTATTATTATTAGGTTGATATCCGTCTAATATTTAATTTTAATATTTAATTTATTATGAAGAAAACCATATAATAATAATAGTAATAATAATATAATAACTTACTTTGATTGTCTGGTGCATTGTTACGAGATATTTGTGGTTGTCTATCATAAGGAGAGTCGTAACCATTAGGTTTACCATTATTGGACCTATCATAATTTCCAGGTGATCGATCACGCACCCTTAATTCATTTGTAGTACGCGGATAATCTCTGCCATCATAGCTATAATTGTCATTTGAATTAGAAGATGAGGAGGAGGTGGTGGAAGGATACCTGTTGTTATTAATATTATTGTTTTGTCTATTGTCATAACTATCAAATTGTTTTGGTGTTTGCGTCTGGTAACTATCATTATCATAAACTTGTGCATAAGGAGGATCTCTTGATGTTTGAGTATTGTAAGGATCTTGACTATATGTATTACCATTAGAATAATTGTTGTTATGATAACTATTTTGATTATTTTCAATGGGAGATATTGATGATTTATTATTATTATTATTACTACCATTACTATCAATTCTGGGTGATGGACTTGTTTTACCCTTGGCTGCGGCATATTTATTTAAAAATGTACTAGAGGTAGGAGTTGATGGTTGCAGTGGGGCATAATTATTACTTGGTTGCTGTGAGGTATAATTATTAGGATTACTTGGTTGTAGTGGAGCATAATTATTATTATTACTTTGCTTCTGTGGAACATAATTATTACTATTACTTGAATATCCAGAATCTGATGAAAGTGGCGCATCATAAAATGGACGTGGTGAACGTGGTGAACGATTTGAACGGGTTGAAATATTATTATCTAAACATTGGACAAATAAAATATGAATTGAAAGATATATGTACATATATGTATATATTAGCTCTAAATATTTTTAAATTCCATTATTTAACTTTATAATAATAAAATAAAAATTTCTGCTTAAAAAAAAATACACTTTTTGCAAACAATTATTACCAGAGAGAGATAATGGGCTAAGATTTGGTCGTTGATTATTATTATTTTGTATTGGTGTATTATATGACCTTGGATCTTTAAATACAGTATATATAATATATAATATACAAATTTACAAATATACGTATAAGAAATTGTTGTCTTTCTCGTCTTCCAATAATGAACAGTTATGATAGAAAAATTCTATGATTAATAACAATAATAACATTTATTTATATACCTTGTTTTAATGGTTTTCTATATTGGCTGGGCATTTCAGGCATGGCTGGTGCTTCTTCACAAATATGCTCGGCAAGTCTTCTCAACTCTACGGTTATTCCACAGTTACTACATTTAATTGTAGGTAATAATTGACTGATGCGAGGTGTTTCCATTATTTTTTTTTTGAGAATAATTATGATATAATAAATAATAATATGTCTAATAAAGAATGAATTATTATATACTTTTGGATGTGCGTGTATGTGTATATGTATATGTATTATTTAATTTGAGCACTGTTTGTTGATGTTAATAAAAATTAATAATGAATGAAAGGTTTTTTATTTTATTTTTTTTAAAGTAAAAAAAAGAATTGAATTATATATTTCTTTTTCCTATATTGGGACTTGAAAAATTTTTTGGGTAACACTAACCCCTAGAGGTATTTGCCTAATTTCAAAAAAATTTGACTTTAGTTTCACTAAAAATTGGTTTTAACTAATTAGTTTCGTGTAACGAAAATTATTTTATATGAAATGCTTGACCAGAATTGTTTTCTTTGGATATTTAATAAAAAATTAATTTATTATTCATGAAGAAGAAGACTTTACAAACAAAACAATCGATGTATTTTATTGTAATAGTAACACAACAAATTTAATTTTAAATTTTCTTTAGAACGTAATTTTAGAGTTTATGGCAATGCAAAACACCTACGTATAACGATTAACAATTAATTTTTTGATATAAAAATTTTGATTTAAAAAAGTTTGTAATTCTATATTGCTCCACGAGAAATATAAAGATTGATGATCTTTCTTTTCGATAAAGAAAATTATAGAAAATTTTTCATAAATTTCGGACATTGATTGTTATAGATGGATGTCCTCACCGTAATAATAATAGTAATGGTAATAGATAGTTAAATTACCAAATTAAGATATACAGAAAAGTTTGCATGGATTGATTTCTGAATTGAATGTGTGACGTTTTCTGATGTATGATGTCTATAGACGATCTGCGCGGTATATTTGTTACAAAAATATTGGATATTTATTTTTATAATGATCATAATCATAAATGACTGATAATTTGTCGTTAAGTCTTTCCCTCTTCTTTTTTTCTTTCTTCCTATAACTAAATATAATAATTCCGAAACATTATCATTATTAAAAATTTTGATTGGACACAAAATTCTAATGGCTAATTTTTCACGCATGCGAATTTAAATTCAAATTCACGCGCAACTATC
Source organism: Entrophospora candida (assembly GCA_910592215.1). NCBI lineage: Eukaryota > Fungi > Glomeromycota > Glomeromycetes > Entrophosporales > Entrophosporaceae > Entrophospora > Entrophospora candida. The sequence goes on from CAJVPN010001206.1 coordinate 15,727, forward strand.
AAGTTTCGGCAATAGTTTCGGCCTTCATGTAGGTAAAATGCCGAAACTAAATCTATATAGCGGATATTTACATAATTGGTATCATATTTTTGATTTTATCACGGAAAAATTTTTTTGTTACACGTAATTTTATAAATTCAAATAATAAAATACTTGCTTTTATTTTTTACATAAAAAAATCATTTCTTTCTTTATTAAAGATAAAGATATTATCTGTCCTTAAACTTAATCAAGATTGTTGAAAAGAAATCATTTTTTATGTTATAAAAAATTCTTGGAGAGAATCATCTAGAAATTACAAAAATGAAGGCATGATAAGTATCTTCCTAAATATATTATCAATAAAGCTAAGCAAATGCATTCTTTGGTAATCCCTAATCTATTCATTATTTGCTTTGTGGGAATAATAAGAGTGTTTACATAGCTAATGAAGATTTTCAGATTTTGAAATCATAGACCTAGATTAAGAAGATAATGATCCAGGATATGGTATTCAACTAGTACACTACCCTCCAAAAAGTATCCAGATGAGATTTTTTTAATAATTACACAAAATGCAAAAGTACATAAAATTTATATCACTATATAGCTATAGATGCTGGTCGCAATTCTTGGTGATAGTTGCAACCATATTTGCGACATATAAAAATGGTTTGTGACACCTGGTTGCAACCACCTTTGCGACCACTTTGGTTTCCTTTTTTGGATTGCAACA
>CAJVPN010001207.1:0-16435 GCA_910592215.1 Entrophospora candida
TCGAAAATTATTTCATCCTCGAGCCAGAGACCGAACGAGTTAGATGTGAGGAGTGTGGGGAGTTAGTTAAGAAATTATGTGAGGAAAGCGGAGTGCGTGGTAAGTGTGAGGAGAAATTTGTTTAATGAAATTTTTTTTTGTGACGAAATGAGCTTTCGATGAAAAATTCATCATCTCCGCAATTTTTAAACTCTTATTATTTCAGGTTCTAAAATACAACGTCTTGAATAATTAAGTCTGTGCCTCCAGAAAAAACTCATTCACTGGCTGTTATTAAATTAGAAATTAGTGGGTTTGGTTCTAAATAAGCAGAGTGCAAAAATTAGAATACCAGGAACTGCCAAGTAGTTTTTAGCCTAAGCTCTGAACAGTTCGGTTCAAACCGAACCGAACCGAACCAAAATTTTTTGGTTTGACTTTTTAGAATCTGAAACCGAACTACTCGGAGCTTTAATCCAGTGATTCCATTCTGTAAATCATTAAAAACTAAATATCATGGGTTGGAAACAAATTGGAGGCAATCTTGGTCGACTGGTAGTTGGTAAAGTCAATAACATATGGGGTGTAAATTCTGCAAAAAAGGTAATATACTTCTCTTCTATTTGCGTGATACATTCTTGACATGAATACTCATTTTTCCTTTAATTCTATAGATTTTTCAATTCTACAATTGACATTGGGAACTAGCTGTTGACTCAGCTGTAAATGTTGGTGTTGGTGTTGGTGTTGGTGTTGATGGAACTATTTGGGCTATAATGATGAAGATAACATTTTTGCATGGAATGGTAGGTAACCATTTCTCTTGCCATCCATCTTTCTTAGTCTTGGTTTGTTTTCTGTTAACTTTTGATTTTGCTGTATATTATAGGACGCAGGTTGAGAGTTCTTTAGTCTAAATATCAGGTAATTTTTGTAAGCTTTACTTTACAGCTGTCAAAAATCATAAATTTGGCTACATTATTTATTTATTTTTTACAGTTGTCAATAAAGATCACATCTGGGGTGTCAATCATATAGGTAAGATCTTTTACCGAACTGGCAGTAATATTAATAATGGTAGATGGGTTGAAGTTCCTGATGGGTTGTCCAATGTGTCAGTAGCCTCTGATGGGACCATTTGGGGCGTTAATAATAACCAATATATCTTTAAATGGACGGTGTCAACTGGTCAGTACCATTTTAAATTTGACCTTAGTATTTATATTTAGTTATTGTTTTAAAAAATAGGTTCAAATTCCTGGAAAGTTCAAGCAAGTTTACACCAGTAGTGAAAAATTAGTGGTTGGCGTCAATTATAATGATCGAATTTTTCAATATGTCAATAAAGGTTGGCAACAATTTGACAGCATGCTCAAGAATGTTGCAATTTCTATTGATGGCATTGTGTGAGGCGTTAATAGCGCAATTGATCTTTATACACGTCAAGATAATTTACTTTTATGATTTAATAAGTTGTTAATTTTATCAGTTATTTTTATTGCAAATTATTATGTTATTAAATTAATTATTTTAATTAGCGTTGAGTTAGCATATATTTATGTACGTGTAATCTACGGGATCTTTTCTACTTTTCCTCATGTTGAGTTGGAAAAGAAAAATAGTTGCGAATAATTACTTACATAGCCAGAGAATGACTATTGTCTTTCTCTCAAATATTGCCTACTCACATTTCATGCTCAAAGTCATACCTGGCTTCCTTTTTCTAGATATGAATATCAATGAGTAATAGTGCGAGAAATTCATAATACTATCAAGTATATTGTGCATAAAATTGATCCGTGAATTTATTCTTGATAAATGTATTTGTTTATGCAAAAGATACATTATAATTGCATCACCAAAGCTAGATTAATGATATGAGCTGGCTAAAAAAAAATTTTTTTTCTTAACATTCAATTCACGTTTGGAATTTTAGTGCAAGGTATACGAAATATTTCGGACAGTCATAAATATTCCAAATCCAAATAGTAATTAGTCGAATATCCAAATAATTATTCGAGTATCGAGTAAACCTCTAACTCTATTACTTTTATCCTGCTACGAGTATCGTGTTTTTCTTTTTTTCTTTTTGAGTAAATGTATGTTTTTTGTCTAAAACCAAGTGTTTATGTCATTGAATTCTGCAATAATTACGAATATTAATTTTGTTTATTAAATTTTGAAATCTTCAGACCTTACATGTTTACACTTTTTAATTTAAGCATAGAATTATGAAAACATCAAAAATTACATCAAAACATTATATAAATTAAATGAATCATAGATTTAAGTTTACAGATATTATAACGATTTATATATAAACTTTATTTCTGTATGTTTGTATGCTTGCTTTTATTATAATTCAAGGTTTTTTTTAACCTACCAATGGATAATTTTTTTGGCCGCCCGATCATTAAAGCATCGTATCGTATATTAATATAATAATAATAATATCAAAGATAAAATTTATTTTATTGAAGGTGGGTGAAGTGGATAACAAGAAGGTAAAATAAGTTCAACAATTAACTATTATCTGGCCACTAGAAAATATTTAATATATATAACATTCTCCTTCCGCTTGATTTCTTTAACAAAAATTGACAATGTCACCCCAAGAATAAAATAATAGGTTATTATTATCATAACAAATATTTTCCTGCTCCTTCTCATGTTTCCCTATTTAAAAATAGATTGTAATGTTAATACATCTAATTTTAATAATGAATTAATTATTTGTAAAAATACCAAGTAAAAAAACAGGGAATTCTAATTTTTATTCCTAGAGCAAAAAGAAGGTTTGATATAATTTCCACGAAGAAAATTAATATGTAAAATAGAAAGATATATTAATCTTGTTATTATTTCCTACTACAATCATCCTTCAACTAGCCTAGTTGATGGTCAATACTAATGCACCGGAAATACTCTGTATTTTTAAATTAGAATGTTTTTTAATGAATGTTTCTAAATTTACATACAATCAAAGCCATTTACCTTGTGAATGAACTCCTTGTTGGCAAAGGCGGTAAAACAAAATTATTTCAAGATTTAATATTATATTTTATGAATATACAGTAGGTTATATGTAATTTGAAAACTGCTTTTGACTTTACAAATTTTTTTAAAAAGAACCTTTTAACAAGATATTAATTCCTTTGTCGTCGCAATAATCATTTAAAAAAATAGTGATTATATTGGACTGAAAAATTAAGAACTTTGGTAGTCAAATTTGTTTGTGACAATGACAGTGGTGATCCGTTTCACTAATAAAAAATATTAGTATTAGGAGTATATTAATATATTATAAACGCTCCTTATTTTTTATGCATTTACCAAAGACTTTCTTTTCGAGCAGATTAATATTAATCTACTGTAAAGAAATCATTTCATGAACTCCTCTTGAGGAGAACTTTTCTACTTGTAAAGTATACTAGGGCAAGTACTACTTACTAGAATTTGTCTTTTCGAGTAGATTCTATTATATTGGAAGAAAAATCATTTTAGTAACTTATTTGTAAAGTACGAAGAATAAATATCAAAATTTTCATTTTAAAAAATATTTTTCCCATGCAGATCATTTTCTAATTTTTATGCATTTAACGTTATATAATCCTTTAAATTCATAATCTTGTGAGAAAAAAAAAACAAAATCCACATAAACAATTGATAGAAAAATTATTAATTCAACATTCGACATAGTAATAAACAATCCAATACTAACTAAATTGTGTTTATTGAGGTATATCTATTGATCATGTGGATGACATGTTACATCAATCAATTATTGTTCGTCAAAATCTTTTTTATTGTTATTGTATATATATAAAAAAAAAGACAAAACAAGAGAGCACCATATAAAAAATGCAGTAAATTCTAAAAAGTCAGATTATTCGATTATCTATTTATTTGGGGATTCGTGAAATTTTAAACGAATTATTTAATTAATTATACAATTATCTATATTATTATTACTGTCACATAACCACCAATAGTAATAACAATAGCAACAATAACAACAACAACAACAAGAGGTTAATTTAAATAGTGAACTTCAAATTACTTTTTTTTCTTCAAATGTTTTCTTGATCTGCAGCACACATCGCACAACTTTTGAATTTTGTTTGTCAAAATGTAACACATGAACAATTTTTAAATCCAAAATAAATAAAATTTTTTTTTCAACAAAAATTACAAACAATAATTTCTTTCAAAATGACTTCTAATAATTCAATTGGCTCTCATTCAACTGCTAACAGTTCAAATAGAGAAAACGGCCACTCTCAACAACATTATGCACAATCAACAACTTCAACTAATACATCTATAAGAAAAAAAGGTGTTAAAGATTTTGAGTTTGGTAGAACTCTGGGTGAAGGCTCTTACTCCACTGTATGTGAAGAAATTTTTATTTTAAAATTTTTCAAATTCTCAAAATTTCGATAATTTGTAAAAATCCTTTGTCTTTAATTTAAAATTTAGGTTGTATTTGCAAAAGATCGTTCATCAGGACGCGCATACGCAATAAAAATTCTTGACAAAAAACACATTATCAAAGAAAAAAAAGTTAAATATGTCCACATTGAGAAAAACACTTTAAATATATTAAATCATCCTGGGATTGTTCGTTTATATTATACGTTTCAAGATAATAATAGTTTATGTATCCTTTTCTTTTAAAAGATATTTAAAAAATTGACATTTTCTTCTTTTTTCTTCAATTTCTCGATTCATTCATACCACAAAAAAAATTTCTTAATTTATTCGATTATTATTGTTGTTATTATTTGATTTGCAAAAAAAAAAGATTTCGTATTGGATCATGCTAAAAATGGCGAACTTTTAACTTTAATAAAAAAGGTTTGTAATAAAAAGCTATTTTTATCAATTGTTCATTGATGACTTTGTGGAATAAATAATTATTGATAATAAAATTAAAAATTTTTTTAGCTTGGATCATTTGATGTTAATTGTGCGCAATATTATTCTGCTCAAATTTTATCAGTTGTAGAATACATGCATAGTCAGGGGGTAATTCATAGGTGAAGATTCTTTTTTAAATAACAATATTTATTGTTTAATTGTTTGATTTGTAGTTTTAAAAATTTTTTTTTTTTTTTTTTAATTTCAAAAGAGATTTAAAACCGGAAAAGTAAGACTTTTTATTTTATCTTTATATTATTTTTTCCAAGTCGGTTGATTGATTGATTGATTGATTGATTGATTGATTATTGATTTTGAAAGTATATTATTAGATGAAAAAATGCATATTAAAGTTACTGATTTTGGAACTGCAAAATTATTAGAGCAAAATGAATTTGGAACCGTTGAAGGTTAAAAACAATTAATTCTCTTATTATATTTTTTCAATCAATGTCTGTAAATTATTAATATATATATATGTATGCATATATTTAAATGATAATTTTAATATCAACAATAATAATAGATGATCGAGCAAATTCATTTGTAGGCACGGCTGAATATGTAAGCCCAGAACTTTTAAAGGAAAAGGCAGCATGCAAAAGGTTCGGGGTTTTTTTAATTCAAGTTGTAAATATATATATTTAATGAAAGTTGTTTATTTATCATATACTATGATAATAATAGTAATGATGATGATGATGATGATGATAATAATAATAATAATAATAATAATAATAATAATAATAATAATTTACATTTAGTTCAGATTATTGGGCACTTGGTTGTATCATATATCAATTAATTGCAGGACGTCCACCATTTAAAGGTTCAAATGAGTACATGACCTTTCAAAAAATTGTCAATCTTGATTATTCTTTCCCAGAAGGATTTCCTCCTATTGCGAAAGATCTGGTTCAAAAACTACTGGTACTAATAATGATTTTCATTATATAAAAAATTATATTGTTGATTTATTATCTTTATATTTACCTATACGTTGTTATTATAATAAGGTTACCAATCCAAATGAGCGACTCGGTCATGGTGGCAAAGATGGGGTTAATAAACTAAAATCACATCCATTCTTTAATGATATAGTGTGGGATGATTTATGGCAGCAACCTGCTCCAAAACTATTACCATATTTACCTCCTAACCCAACAAATAATGAAGATGAATTCAGATCAGATAGTGTCTTTTTAAGGCAAAATAGTAATTATAACCGTGGTAGCAGCGTTGGTGGCAGCAGTTATCTTGCTACTGGACTTAAACAAAGTGATCCATTCAGGTTAGAGAGCTTTGCAAATGGCGATGATGGATCTGATAAAGTTGATTCAGAAAAACTCAAAAAACTACAAGATCAAAAACACACTTCTGCTCAATGGTATAATCACAATCATAATTTAATAATACTTTATGGTATTTAAACATATTTGATATGTCTATTTTTCTAACGTTACATGTTTATATGTATATATATATATATATATATATTAGCCTTCCATTTCTACTCAAATCGGAGCTAGTTGTTCATTCTGGACCCATAAATAAACGAAAAGGATTTTTTTCCAAGAAATGTCTATTAATTTTAACAGATTTTCCTAGGCTAATATATGCTGATCAAGAACGAATGAAACAAAAAGGTGAAATATATTGGAGTTCAAGAATGGTTGTTGAATTAAAAAATAGAAAATATTTTTTTGTTCATACAGTATGTATTATTTATTATTATTATTATTATCATCGCCATCATTACCATTATTACCATCTTCTTTACTATTATATTAGAATCTTTTGAATTTAATTTTGAATCTATTTTTTTTTTTTTTTGTTAGCCTAGAAAAACTTATTATTTTGAAGATCCAAATGGAGCAGCTAGTGAATGGGTGAATAGAATAAATCAGTTGTTAGTAGCAAACTATGGAGAAATGTTTTAAGATCATTCATCAACATGTAAAAAAATTAAGATTTTGAGCAATCATAACAACATTATTATTGTTTATTTTTTATTTATAGTTAGTTATTTATTTATTTAATTAAGAAATATATATTTTCACGCATACGCATAAATATTTTACAAATATAAACACATTTCATATACATAAACATCCACATACGCACATACAAACCTACATCAATAAAAAATGCATTCATTTTTTTTAATCATTTATCGGCGATCTTCAGTTGCGCAAATCTGTTTATATAAAAAAAAAAAAAAAAATCATTGTAATGTCAACAATAAATTTACCACCTGAACTCATGATATCAATATTCGGATGCGTCGAAAATGATTATAACACATTACATTCTTGTGTCCTAGTTAATAAGCAATGGCATAGTGTTAACATTCCAGCTTTATGGAGAAATCCATTTTATTCTGCTGGCAGCACCAAAATATTAATCAATTGTTTGTTGCTACTAATGGAAGAAAATAAAAATTTCTTAAAGGAAAATAACATTTTATTGCCTTTTAAACTATTGGAGAAACCACCCTTATACAATTATGCTAAACTTACCACTGAATTAAATCTCTGCCGAAGTAGAAAATTTTTAAAGGAGCTGATAAATGGCCAGGAATCATATAAACTTAAAGTTTTGAATGAAAAATTAGCAAACTTTATTTTGGATCATTCAGCAAATATCAAAAGGCTTAAAGTTATTGACATTGAGTGCGATTGGTTAATCAATCATAATAGATTTGATACTAGTTTTAAAGATCTTTGTAAATTGGATTGCAACTTTCCTAATGGGCACAAATTTTTTGATAAAATTGCAAAAATATGTAAAAAAATTCAAGAATTATATATAGATTATAGTAGTGAGTACTTATTTACCAATGATGTTGATTATGGTCTAACTCAGCTAGTTAAAGCACAAGATCAAATCAAAAGATTATCTATTCGTTCAGCTGACAATCTAGTTTTTTCTGATGATTTCAAAAAAGCCATATCAATTCATTCAGAATCAATAATCGACTATGATAGTGTTGGAGAAAATAATTTAGATTCTGTGATAATTCCAACATTAAAAAATTTAAATTCATTGTCATTAATTAATTTTGATAATGGATTTGCTGATAATAGCAGTCTGTCAAGTTTTAAATCTGTATCATTTAAAAATATCGTAAAGGTGGTTATTTCACTCATCAACTCTCCATTTTTATTAGACCTTTCTTCTTTCATTAAAATCAATGGAAAATTTCTTAATTTGTTAATAATCGAGGGCTATCCAATTGATGTTCAATATTTAGGAGAGGTGATTCAATTAGTTGGAGAAAATTGTCATAATCTAACATCTTTATCAATATTTTACAAGGATGAAGTAATGCAATATTTGGTTGGAGTATTTAATAACTGCGTTAAATTACAATCCATTGCATTGTCTCAAATTGGTGAGGATGGTATAGTGAATGCTGATGAAGTATTGGCAGCTTTAAATCAGGCATTACCAAGAAACTTGAGATTTTTAAGTATTGCGCATAAAATTATCATTTCTGATGATTCGTTGGGGGTTTTGATGAATAATTGGCAAGGATCTAAACCCCTTGAATTGAGTTTATTGGGATATGATAACCATTCTTTGAACAATGATGGGCTATTTGATTTATTAAAAGAATATCAAGATTTAGGATTTTTAAAACTAGTATGACCAGTCAGCAAGTGAAATGGTAATTTATCAGTAATCACCATTGCCTGTCTGTGGAAGGTCAGTCCTATAAATCATATTGTCTACTAAATTAAAAATATCCTTGGGGTATTATTTCTTCTGTATTTAAATCTGCTAATATAATTGAATTCACAATTTAGATTTCAAAATAAATATGAACAATATACATAATTAGCAATATATATTATGTATATATTATGTATATATTATGAGGGGATGCTTAATCAAATACATGATTATGAATAAACAAGAACTTTTTTTCTTTTTAATCAATTATATATTTTAAATGATAATAAGCATCTATAAAATCCTTTGAGCACAAACTAATTGATAAAATTAAAGTTTTTTTCATGTCAGAAAACAAACATAATTATAAAAGAATAATGCTAATTATTCTTATTGACACTAAAAGTAGACTTTAACTTGAAGATCTATACCTTTTGTAGCAACCAGGCGAATCCACATCAAAAGTAACGATTTTTTTTTGTTTTTTCATTTCTTCCAAGCTCAATTCTATTTAATATTTACTATACACTACACAAAATTTTTTCAATATTAAAAAAAGCTATAATGACGAATATTTCAAAAAAACTGCTAAAAAGAACATCAAAGGGGCAAATTTTTTAAAAAAGTATCATTATTAGTTGATAGAATAGGTCTTTGGTTTTAATGTAATAACGAGATATTCCCAAAAAAATTATTTGTGAAGTCCTAAATTTTTTTATTATTTGGCCATATGGCGCAGCAATAGGAGTCTTTAGACTGAGCCAACCATATGATATAATGATAAATGATTGATTGTGTGGATAGATAATCAAATTTCCATTACTTTGAAAAAATATGGAACATTCACTATTCCTCTACTCTAAGAGAAATTAAGTCAAATATATATTTCCGATTTTTATGAAGTTCTGGAAAAAAAAAAGTTGCCAGATATTTTTCCTTTTTATCATTATTTTTTTTTGTGCAGATTTCTATACGCATAAAAAAAACCAACTTTAATATATATAATGTCATTACTTCAATATTTTAAAAAGAATGGCCAGAATCACAATTTGTATCTTTTGAATTTTCAGAGGAAAAGTATTGGCTCAATTTAAATCTTTATTTCAAAAAGGCTTGCTATTAAATTATTAAATTCAAATATATATATATATTTATGTATTTGTTTTCATTTTATTTCCCTTATTCAAAAAAATAAATTAATTAATATTAATTGACCAAAAAAATTTAGACAGTTATGCCAGATTTCCAACCTCTAGGATGAAATTTATTAAATCTTACTAGCAGTTATACTAAAAGTCAACTATAGTTTTGGCATTTCGGCAGTTTCTCATATGACATTCTGCTGAAACTTCCTAGTTCGGCAAGTAACCTTAACTTATGCATGAGATAATAGTCTCTCCTTTTTGCCATAACCTTGACATTCTGTGACTCTTTTCTTCAAATACATAAGATACTACCTACTTCCAATGTATTCTTTGACCATATTCTTCTCATGAAATTCAGAAGAAAGTACATAAATATATTTTTTTAAAATGCAGGTATGAAATGGTCGAGTACCTTCTCCATATCCCACTGATATGTCATGCAATATTAATGGGCCAATGCAACAAAAATTGTTTTTAAAAGTTCAATGCCTAATTATTTTGCACGCATAATCTTGGTCTTTGTGAGAAATTCCTCATGAAAAATACATTCTTCTACTTGATTTTCTATTTGATTCATTCCTTAGATCTAGAGGAAAACCTGGAAGGAAAACGTTTAATATATTTAACTATTGTTGTATGACGAAACTTTTGACTTTAGTCATTGACGTAACCAAATTATTGACTAAAGGCAGTTTCTACCAGGGCCATTTTGACGATTTGACTAAAGTAGAAGTCCTTGACATAAGTAAAACCACTTGATGTAATTAAAAACACTTGGTGTAAGTAAACCTCGATATCAGCAGCAATAATGCCAAATTATGTAAAAATGTGCGTCCCGGGGATAAGCAAAGAAAGAATTATTATATCATTATATATGTATGTTGCAGTGATGCAAGAAGAATAATTATCATGGGGAGTTTTACAAATCTTATAATTTGAGTTAGAAATTTACTTAATTAAACTACTTGTTTTTTACTTTTAAAATAAAAACGCACCTTCTTTTTATTATTACATTTCATAAAATAAAATAATCTTTACATACATGAGTTAATGTTAAATTGATGTTTTTTGGATTTTTGACTTTTGAAGTTAACTATGCGTGATAATAATACACAATAATATTAACAATGTGCCTGAGCTGTCTTTAGTGTCTGAGTTTGAAGCAACATAGGTTGATCAATATTGCAAATTTCGTTTTTCAATTTGCATAGTGATAGAGAAAAAAAATGTTGCACGAAAAGATTGTTACACGCAATTTAATAATTCTCAAATTTTAGTTACTCACCTACTAATAAAGCACGAATGTGCAATTTTTATTTAATAATATATAATAAATTTAAATTTAAAAGGTGGGGCAAAGATTGGTCACGATGTATATACATGTGGGCAAAGTTTTTATAACATGAGGAAATTATTTATGTATTTAAAATATGTATAAAAATAAATTCTTAATAAATAAAACTAACAATCTTTTGCAAAAAAAAAAAAATAATTCTCAAATTTTATTAAAACAAAGTTAAATTTATATTTTATATTTTTACATAATGTCACATGTTGACCGATTATCATCATTATCACTAGAAAGAACGGACTTTCTATATAAAATTTATAATGAAATACTTAATAATGCTAATGCTAATTCTGATAGAGAAAGTATAAAAGATTATTTTTTTTCATTGGTCAAAAAAAACAAGGAGCTTATTGAAAATGAAAAAGAATATTGTAAGGAAAGGTTTATTTATGATTTTGAATTAAACAATGCAAGGGATAAATTGGGAAAACCAAAACAATGTAACAAATGTAAATTGACAAGATACTCTGGTAGATACTGTGAAGGTTGCATTAGTTTACAATTGCAGAGCCTTTTCACCACTTGGACATCTGGAAATAACACAATTGATGATTTTATTCAACAATGTCAAATGAAATCGTCTCTGCCACAACATATTTTAGAATGGATACCTTTTGAGCAATTTAAAAAAGTGACAAAGTTGACAGAAGGTGGATTTAGTTCGATTTTTACTGCCACATGGACAAGAGGAACTATTGTTGGTTATGACGAAAATAAAAAGGAATTTAGTTATTTTGGAGGTAGTGGACAGAGAGTGGTATTAAAAAGTCTAAATGATTCAAGTAACCCAGGAAAAGCCTTTTTTGATGAGGTTGGTAGTTGTCATTTAAAACAATACTATATTATATAATATTAATTGATTTTATATTTATTTCAGGCGGTTAATCATTGTAAACTTAAATCACCAGTGATAGTTGATTGCTATGGTATAACTAAATTTCCAGATAATGGAAATTATGCAATAGTTTTAAATCATTATGCAGAAGGAAATTTAAGGGGTTACTTGCAAGAAAATCACTTAAATTTAACATTAAAAGACAGAATTACAATCTTTAAATATTTATGTGGGGCATTACTTATTATACATTGTGAAGATTTAATCCATTGTGATTTACATAGTGGTAATATATTAATGGATGGAGGTAATTGTTATGTTACAGATTTAGGATTATGTGGACCAGTTGATGAAAAGTCATCAAATAAAGTCTATGGGATTGTATCATATATTGCACCTGAGCTACTTGGAGGCAATAACCCAAAGAACACCAAAGAAACTGATATCTATAGTGTTGGGATGTTAATGTGGGAAATATTTGCAGGACAACCACCATTTGATGATAGAGCTCACGATCATTGTTTGATTTTTGATATATGTGAAGGTTTACGACCACCAATATTACCTGGAATGCCTGATGATTATGTGCAAATGATGCAGAGGTGTTGGGATGTGGATCCATCAAAAAGACCAACTAGTGGAGAACTTTGGACATTTGCTGAAAATAAAGATAAGGAAATTCGTAGAAATAATGATGATAATAATATCAATAGTGGTATTAATGGTAGTACTAGTAATGGTAGTGGTGGTGATTTGCAACAAGTACACAAATCACATCCAGATGCATATCACACAAGTAGAATATTAGGTGAAGAGATTGCTAAATCTAAAAGCTTTAAAAGTTATACAAGTAATAATTCATTAAATAATCTTGATTGTGACTCTTTTTCTAAATGTTAACAAAGTTGAATAAAAATTTCATTATTAACTAATTGGAAATTACTACAATATTTTAGCTAATTAATTAATAAACATTAAATTCTAGTAATAATAGTAAACAAAAGAATTGATGAATGACTAACTTAATCTCCACTATAAATTTATTCATTATAATCATTTATCTTTTTATTTTATCCTTATTTTATTTCTTATCTTGTAACAATGTTTTTGAAATAATAAACTTTTTAGAATTTTTGATTCTTGTTAAACAGTGATATTGCAAAGTATCATTTTGGTTAATTAACAATTATGGCTTAACTTTTGGACTACTCTTGTCAGTTAATTCACAATAATCTGATTACTGAATATGGCCCTTTTGCAATGTTATAAAGTTCTTTTTATTCACTTGTGATTGATTTGTTTCAGTCGTTTTCTGACCAATTGCAAACTCATTTCGGTTTACTTGCAAAACAACTTAAGTAGCTTGTTTAACAGCCTTACATTTACGACTACAATAATAATACCAGTATTTTTCAATTAACCTTTCATCAACACTTACTAGTTAACCAACGTTAGTCCTAACCTTGCTAAAGCAAATAAAACGTGGCTTTTTACCAAAGCTCCATAATTGTTGTCTTTCATCAAGGAACTACACTTGTTTCTTTTATCAAAGCATTTTAAACAAAGAAAATAAAAACAACGTTTTATTTTTTTAAAAGATTATTAACGTTTAATAAAATAATGATTCTATCAGAGTTTTATTTTATTAGAAATGTTAATTATCCTCTGCGAGAAGTAATGCAAAAACCAGAAGTTATCTTTAACATTGATCACTAGAATAAGGATAAAGATGGTGCAAAGTAACTTAATCAACCAATATTGATATTATACAAACTTCCATAGCTTTCACATAAAATTTTCATTTTGATAATAATCATACACTAAACCAGTTGACCCTGGAACATAAAGTACTGGATCCTAATTGATAATTTTATCATGTATTATTAATATAAAAAATGTTTGGGTTTAGTAGTAAACAAGTGTGTAAGAACTGAATTTGTATTCAACAAAGAAAAACTTGGCTTCTTGAGAATAAATGATGAAACAAGATACAAGAAAATTGAAGAGAAAACTTGAAATATATACAGTATTTATATATGGTTTTTTTTTGTGAGCTTTATATTTATTAGTCTTTAAAACAATTTTATTTATGTAAAGTTTTTTACACTATGCAGTGAGTTACATTTTTGGAAATTGGATAAATGCAAACAAAAAAAAATCCAAGGATAAGTCGCACTCTTATTCAAGAGGTTTGATTATCCCACCCCACCCTGGAAGAGGAGTGATTTGATTTTATAAATTAGTAAAACTTTGGGCCTGCTATTACCTTCAGATAATTAGGCCAGAAGATAGGATTTTAGTGTCATATATACATAACAAATTGGTTTTTTACAACTGGTATGTTCCTTTTGGGGTGATTAGACTGTATATTTTATATATCTGGATATATATACGACATTTTAATTTGTATATTGATAAATTAAATTGTATGTAATCATCTTGATTGATAAAATCACTTCATTTAACTCAACATCCAACTGTGGTGGTAAATCATTAAGCGACCTGTTGAAGAATGAAAGTGGAATTTGACTAATTAAAAAATTATTCCTTTCAAAATAGGATGCATATATTTTTTTACAAGTTAAAAAACTATTACCAATATTTTTACAATAAAAATAAAAAATAAAAAATAAAAATGCATTTGAATTGTCTTTAATGTCTAAGTTTGAAACACACAGAGTCAGGTTAATATTGGCGTGTAGAGCAACTTTTACATACATATGAGTTGTGTTAACTTGATTTTTTTTTGACTTTTGAATTTGGATTAACAATAATATTAATAATAAAATAAAAACACGCTTGAACTGTCTTTGGTGTCTAAGTTTGAAGCAACATAGGTTGATCAATATTGGTATTAGAACAACCTCTACATAGCACATACGACAGGTTTTGGCACATGTTTTGCAAGTTTTAATTTTGTTTTTTATTTTTATCACTTTTAAATCTTCAAAGAATGCTGAAATTAGAGTTTGATGGTGATGATGTTATTTTTTAAATAATGCAATTTTCGTTTTTCAAATCAATTAATGCTGCTAAAGAAAAACTTAAAGGCAATCAAAAAATGTTGTACGAAAAAATTGTTTGTTACATGTCCGCGACAATATCCTGGCGTCATAATATTATAAAATCACAAGACTCAATCACACACATATATATTCGTTCAGAGCATCAAAATTATCACTGGATGCGAAACATCTTAACATCTTATCATTTATTCACAATCAATGATGCAATCTTTAATAACAATAGACTATTTTGTGGCCAGATGGCGCATTGATTGAGCATTCTAATAAATTATCTGCGAGGTATCTATATATTCGTTCGGAGAATCAACATTAGCCAGTCATATTTTTATTCATTGTGTTGAGCAAAATTTAATAAAAGATCCTTTGCAAAGAAGAACCCCCTCATGTGAATCAAAAGTTATTTACGAACTTTGATTGTTTAAAAAAAATCAACCAAGCTTTTTTTTCCTTGTGTTTATTTATTCTTCCCAGGTTAAAGGCCAATTGGATCAATAGATTTTTCTTTCAAGTCTATTGATATGGAAGAATAGACTTCATGCAAACATCAAAAGTTGTTTACAAATTTCGATTGTTAAGAAAAAATCAACTTTTTTTTTCTTAATTAAAAAAAAAAAAATCTTTTGCAAAGATTAATCAATGGATTTTATTTGTTTTCTCCGAAAGGAAATTAAAAAAGTTTTGTAAATATTGTTTGTTTATCTATCATAATAACAAAAAAAATAAAATAAAATAAAATGTTTTGAATCCCGGTCTCGTGTCCCGAAATATACTAATACTAATATGTTGTGGCAAGTCTTTGATGATTTGGAATCTGAGGTAAAGGCTCCAAGGCAGAACCATAAGTTTTTGGTCAAAGCAAGACGAATGCCTAATTGTAGACAGCGGTAGTAGACACCACGCAAAAAAATCTAAAGCGAAACATGGTTTCCTTTCGGTCAAGTATCTGCATTGCTCAACCCTGACGTTTTGGACAAAAATAGATAATTTTCGGTTGCCCCAAATAGATATAAATAAAAATTCACATGATAAGAAGATGCAAAAATAACTAACAACCCTTTATCATTTTCGGAAACGAAAATATTTTTGTTTCAAATCAATTTGCAAATAATTTCAAGCCAGCGCAGTTAAAAAAGAAAAAACATCCTTCCTCAACAATTCAGTTTACTAGAGTTAGCAACGAAATGCTTAGAAGATTCGTGATTCATTACCGTAACTGCATTGGATTTACCGTCTCAAGTCTTTAATGAGTCTTCTTTATAACAGAATGTTTCCCGTGCATTCAAATTTGGGTAAAAAAAAGAAAATATAAAAATTACACAAAAATTACCACATTTAGAACATAATGCGGCAACCTAGAGATGGGCAGATCAGTACTATACGTATAGTACTATACGTATAGTGATACGTATAGTGCGTATAGTGATACATATAGTGCGTATAGTTCTAGAAAAATATAGTAGTAAATGTAAATCAATTCCTGTTTAGGTTATTGCCAAATAATAGA
>CAJVPN010001208.1:0-16427 GCA_910592215.1 Entrophospora candida
ATCATAAAATCATCAATAACAATCGGTCCGATGTGATATTTTAGAGTGTTATGGGAATCATTTTATTAAACATTTTTTCATTAATACATAACATCGATTTGCTTAGTAAAAAAACGAGCATTTGTATTACCCGTTTGTTCGATTATTTTGGCGGATCATCAAGTGAGTCGATACTTTTTGTAGGGGTGTGTCGCAATTTTGTCAATTAATTGTTCGTTTTTTTTTTATTGCAAAAAAAAAAGAATTGCTGAGCTATTAAAAAATGAAGTACTTTTTAAGAGAGTATTAGAATATTAATTTCAGAATTTACTTACAGCTAAGGATTCTTGAAAACTTGAAAACTAAAAAGAAGCAACAAAATTTGTCACGTTTTTTCTTCCTTAAAGGATTCATTTTAAAAAAATTTAAATTGGAGTGACCTTCTTGTTTAATTGATTTCATTCAAATTCATATATTTGATACGCATAGTGTGGGTACAGGAGACAAATATTTGATATGGCTTTGGAAAAATAAATTTTTTTTTATTAATAACCAGAAGTTTATTTTTCGTCCTGATATTATTTATTGTAATCGTTACTAAGAAAAGTCAGAAAAGCAACACGGTTACTGTATTTTGATCTTCTCTTTTTTTAATTCGATATGCAACACTTTTATTTGATTACTGGATGGAAAGTTTATAGTTAAATCATTACAATTATTCTCTCTTCCTCGTTTACATAAGACTAAGCTGACCTGATAACCTCAAGATATGATGATGCAACCAAATTTTCGAAAGCGTAATGTTCTGAGGTTTATGGAATTGCATCATTGTCAAGGGACTCACGAGTAGAAGTTTAGGATCTTGCCAAAGCAATATTTTGGTAAAATGTGGAGTAAGTTATCAATCTGGCATGACTTCTGAATTGGCTTATAATCTTGGGAAAACGTCAGTTAAATGGTCTAATTTACTCCTTGTTTTATCAAGTGATACTGAATCAAAACCAAAAATTTCTACCTGTGTGCTTGCTTGTCTGAAGCCTTCCAACATGTCCAAAAGCCTCATCCATGGAAAAATTACATAATAATAGGTGCAATTGCATAGCACTTGTATGTTTGTGGCAGGAAATTTATTAAATCTGGCACCCATGATCAGTCAGGGTTGGTGCTGAACATGAATATTATTTGCACCTGTAGATCCAAAACTACCACTCAACAGCAACACCAACATCACAAACCACCATAATATTTACTCCAGTGACTCTACCATCTCAATCACCAACTCAAATAACAATCGACTGCCTGATCAAATTCATCACCAACTCAATTACCATCATCAAGAACACCAAACCACAATACACTTTGAACATGTCCAATGCTAACCCTGCTCATGATCTCAATACCAGGTTTGTTCATTTCATTTTTTGGGATTTTAAGAAAGGAACCCCTACAACTTATAACTATATGCAATTAGGAAGGAAAAAGGAAT
This sequence comes from Entrophospora candida, assembly GCA_910592215.1. Lineage (NCBI taxonomy): Eukaryota > Fungi > Glomeromycota > Glomeromycetes > Entrophosporales > Entrophosporaceae > Entrophospora > Entrophospora candida. The sequence goes on from CAJVPN010001208.1 coordinate 1,466, forward strand.
GTAATTATTTATTTATTTTGATGACCTGGGTAGACACATACTATTATGTGGCCATTTTCAAATTTAGTCCCTTAAAAAGTCATTTCTTGGTATTATCATTACCTGGGTGATGCAATTTACTATATATTCAAATAATAATTATCATGAATATTGTAACAGACATATCCAATTTACAGAGACAAATGCATTTACATTCAAAGGAAGGATTAATTAAATAAAAACAAAAAGATAAGTAATGCAGTATTGGCATTTGGCCATGGCCAAGATTTGTCCATGAATAATAGAAAGGAAGGACAGTGAGACTATACATGAAGTCGAAATTAAAACCCCAAAGTCAAAATGTTTCGACTTGAGGCAACTACATAGTAAAAATCAGTTTCGACCCTATTTCGACCAGATCTGCAAATGGTCAAAATAGTTTCGACTTTCATGTATAAGTGGGACAGGTGCTTATAGCGCAGTAACCCGTCCCTTTTCAAGATTTGCCCACAAATAATAGAAAAGGACAGTGGGACTTGAACCCGTCCCGTCTATCTACCCATCTATAACTAAATATGAGGTCTATTCCATATTTAATTATGACTAAAAAGAATAGAACACCTAATCTATGAGTTAAAAAAAATTTATATAGGGTGGTGACTCTTGAGTTCTATATTTTTAAAAGTTGTACAGAATATAGTTTAGATATATATAATATAATTCAGCTTTTTTATTAATTATGATGACCAAGAAATAACACACGCATATATATACAGTATATATAACCACGATTTTATCATTACTTTATTTTGTTATTATTCATCAGCATCTTGAAACATTTCTTCATCTTTGTTATCACTATTATCACTATTATTTGGATTTGAAGATGATTGTTGATGTTGATGATTATTTGATTGTTGCGGATGTGTAATAATTGAATCAAGGTATGCTAACGAAGCCTAAAATTTATAATTAGTTAATTAAATCTTTTTATATAAACATTCCTTTCAAAAAAAATCTAATATAATAAAGCACAAAATATATATATATACTCTTCCAAGTTCACTAAGTTCTTGTTCATCACTCGGTAAAGCTGCCATATATTCTGTTTCATTCCAATAATTCTCTCCATCTTCTTCATCTTCCATTTCTTCTTTATCCGGATGTAAAGCTGAACATTCTGATAATGCTTCAAAGATTGCCTCAACTATAAATAATTTTTAAATTATTATTATTATAATAATCAAATAACTTAATATTTCCTAAAAAAAGAAAAATAAGAACGTACGAGCTCCAGTGTCGTCAGGAATAAATCTCATTTCTAAAGTTTGATCGTCTTGATCATCTTCTTCATCTCTCTCTCCCATTTCTCTATCTTCTTCGTTTTCTCCCTCTCCTGCTCTCTTCTCATCTTGTTGTTCTAATTGTAGTTGATGATGATGATGATTACTAGCCATAACGGCACCAAAAGATATTGATTTTTCATTTAATTGTGTATAAATACATGGTCCTATACCGTCATCTACAGCTTGTTGTCTTGATACTGCATGTATTATAATAGTTGGATAATCTATCGCCAATCCATTATTTGTCTCCCATGAATAAAAATATAATTTGCTTTTAAAAAAGATAATAAAAGTTAACTAATTTTACTTTTTTATTTTCTTCTTTTCATGACATTTAGCCACAAAAATGTAAGAGTTGATTTATTTTTTTAAAAAAACAAACCTTTCTGTAACCCATAAAGAACCTTTTCCGATGTTAGGATTATGAATATTTGGTGAAATTATGACATTGACATTATTTTGAACATGATGGGTAATTGGATATAGTATCCCTGGTTCAAGCGTGTGCTGTTGAACTTGTTCACGGCTAATGACTTCAGGTGATGAGTAAATTAATGTTATCGTCATATTTTTCACAAAAAAATTAAAAACGAAAATAAAAAAATTGGGAGATTATCATTTATCACATTGCGTGATAAATATATTATAGCTAAATATATAAATATATAAATATAAAATTTTCTATTCTTCAATTTTTGTAGTTATTAGCTTTCTAATTAATATCAGCATGATTTGGCATTAATGTTGCCATTAGTATCATCGGTCTTATCAGCATTAGTATTATGTAGTTGTTGTTACGACTATAATGAGTTGCAATCAAAGTGGTTGTTGAACGATGATATTGACAATTATTAGTAAAATTTGCCAAATCCATGGCAAGTATAAGGCAATCAATGATAAAAAGATTTACAGCATCCGAATTAGTGAAATAACCTATGCTACCGAGGAATAAATCTTTGTTATTACTATTACTATTATTATTTAACTGATTGAAATTTGTTGTGTAATAATAATAATAATATAGTATTATTGTGATAAAATTAATTTCGGATGGTAAATATTGAAGGTTTATGCAATTTATCAGGTTGGTTTCTTTTGTATTTTTGATTTGTTGAGTCATGAGCCGGCTTTTCCCTTTATTTTTTGATTGTTTAGACTTGAAGGAGAATTGGCCAATTTTTTTATTATTATTTCCAGTAGATAATGGTGACTTAGCATTTTTGTTTTTATTATAGTGTTTGACTTGTTCGATCATCCTTGTCAAGAAGAATCAGGAAATTTTCCAGTTGTAAAAGTGGTTGAATATGACTGACGATTGGTTTGTGATTTTTGGTTTCGCTCACTGACGATAAGACCATTTGATTCTTCAGTAGCCGATTTTACTTGATGAATCGGCATGAAATTCATTGGTTTCTATTACAATGTTAATCACGGTGAATTTAGCGAATTTTCCGTCGGATTTTGTCCTAATATTAATATATTACTATTCCTCTCGCGACGAAATTGTTCGTCTGTATTTATTATTAAACATGATCGACAAAATTTGAACATATAGATGGCAATTAATCCCGAAATAGAGATTGATGTTGCACTAAATTGATTTTGTCGTTTTCGTTCGTTAAAAATTTTTCATATATTATGCGCAACAATAAACAATGGATTATCCAACTCACCATCAAATGCTTGTTCCACAATCAAATTCTAGAGTAGTTCCTATACCACAACGTAGGCCTTCTTCATCTCCCTCACCACAAAGAGATCGTGAAAGTTCACTACCGATTACACCTCAAAGGCGAAGTGCAGGAAATTCTCCAGTTAGTATTAGCACAAGTTATATCAATAAATTTAGTTGTAGCATTCAACGCTTGTATTTTTTTTTTATATTGTTAATTAATTAATCAATATTTTTTTTCTCGTAGATGAGTTCAATAGAAACCATGGTCACTCAACTTCTTGTTACTACCAAAGCTTTATTGGAAAGTTTAACTGGTTGGGCGGCGAAACGTGTTAATCAACAACAGGTTTCTGATATATATGTAGAACTTGTAAGTGAATTTAACACTGTTATGCAATTATTTTCTCAAACTGGAGTTGATATAAGGTGAGTTAATGATAATATATAAGATTGTGTGTATGTATGTATATATATATAGTTCATATTTCTAACAACTAAAATATTTTAATTTATTAAAATAAATGAATTAGCGATTTAACAAATATTCCAACAAATTTAAGAGCATGCTTAGAAAAGGCATTGAGCGAGGAGGCTTCACAAATTTCTTTAGAGAAACATCTTCCTACAATTAAAGAAACAATAGTGTCATTATTAAAAGGATTAAAAGCAAAACAAGCACTATACAAACAAATTCATAATCCTCCACCTAGGTGTGATGTAGAGACAGCAAGAACCTCACCTCCCCCTCCACCAATACCCCCTCTACCAGACAACTATTCAAATGCAAATACTTCATTGCCATCATCAGCAGCAATAACAATTAACCCCGATAATATAAGACACATGCCTATCTCTTCTCCCCCTCCCCCACCTCCACCTCCACCACCACCTCCACCACCACCTTCTCCTTCTTCAAAGCTTCTAGTTCCTAATACAGCTGATCCAATGGCTGCATTAATACATACCGAAAATCTTGAACGCCGTGCATCTAGAAGATTTTCTGCATACACCATGCAAAAAGGGTCAGGTAAAAGAATTACTTCGCGTATGAATAAACAGGAAATTTTAAGACCACCGTCGCCTGAACATAGAGTTGTAGAGATGACAAAAGAAGAAATGCCAACTCCAACAACAATACTAACAGATCAAGCTAATCAGCATATTAATAATTCTAAAGATAATATTGCTACAGTAGTAGATGAAAAAGTAATAAAACAGAAAGAAGTACAAGAATCAAATAATGATGATAGTAATAACAATGATGATGATAATAATGATGATGGTAATGATAATAGAGATGTAAATGTTATTAAAAATATTCCAATTATAAATATTCCAAAATCTTCAGGTAAAAATTATTTAATAATTAAAAAAATAGATTTATTTATTTTTATTTTTCTAATAATTTTTATTTTTTTTGGGGGGTTTTTTTGGTGAAAAAATAATTTTTTAGATGAAGAAAAGAAAAAAGGGATTAAATTATTTCTTCAATTAGGCAATGAAGTTAAAAAATTACAATATGATGGAGATATTAGTATACCAACGTTAAGAATATTATTTATTGAAAAATTTCAATATAATCCGGGAATGGATGATTTTCCTAATATCTATATAAAAGACCCAAATGTTGGAATAATGTACGAATTAGAAGATTTGAATGAAGTGACAAATAATTCAGTGTTGGCTTTAAATGTTGAAGCCTTAGAACAAATTAAGAAACATATTGATCAAAATATTGGAGAGCTTACTAAAGAGATTCGAGAGATAAAGAAATCATTTTCAGAGAATACCAAATTATTACGTCATAATAGTATTATTGCAAATAACACCCCACCCTCACCACGTCCAAGTGAATCACATTTTACACAATTAGCAAAGAAAGTTTTAGAGAATGTGAAGAAACAGAAAGATTCTGATGATAAGAAAGTGACAGAAGAGCACGTGTTAAAAGTTGCGAAAGAAATTAAAGATCAATATGACGAAGTACAAAATCTTCGAAGAGATTTAGGAGTGATGAGACAAGTTTACACTGAGTTTCAAGAAAATTCTAAAAAAACGTTTGAAACATTATTGGTCAGGACAGAAAAATTTAACAAGGTAGCACTAACGAAAAATATTTCATCTGCAAGAACATTTATCGAAGCAGGAAAAGCCAAAGTGGATAGTAAGACAAGAGCCTTGCTTACCAAGGTTGATGATCTTCAAGACCTTATTGATAATCTGAAATTGGATGTAGTTCAACGAAGGAGTAAACCTAAAGATACAATAATTCAACATGTTAAAAATGAATCAGCAAGTGTGCGAGAAGAGCTTGCCTCATTGCAAGAGTATCTTAAATCAGTTAAGCCAATGTGGAAAAAGACATGGGAAGATGAGCTGAATGTGATTGTTGATGAACAGAAATTCCTTAATCATCAAGAGGAACTGATCGAAGATTTAATGGATGATGATAATAAATTGACAGAAGTATTTGAACAAATACTTAAAGTCGTAAATATTCAGATCAAAAACAAAAAAGAATTTTTTGTCAAACCTCAAGAAGAGGGATTTGAAGGATTGAAGACAGTTCTTCAAGAGGTTAAAGGTATAGCACCAGATCATAACAGAAGGTTGAAGGCATTGGAGCAAGCAGAAAAACAAAGAGAAATAGATTTAGCTAATAGTATTGATGAATTTGAAGCCGAACTTACATCATTTGTATCAGAAAATAAATTGAAAAAGACAGGAGGAGCTCAAGAAATAGAAAGATTGCGTCAAAAGAAGAATGAAGAAAATTTAAAAGCATTATTTAGTGCTGAAGCAACAACAATAACATCATCAATATCGCCACCATCATCATCAAAAAATGAAGAAGATAATAATTCATAGTTTATATATAAACATACATATTTGTGACATTATTTTTATTGTTATTTTATCAATGTTAGTTTTTTATTATATTATTATTATATTTACTTTTTAAAATTAATTGAACACACGTTTTTGAAATATATTATTGTATTTACTATTTAAAATTAATTGAATACCAATTTATATTATTTGCTGATTAATTATTTTTTCTCTTCTTACTATCAAGTCAGTCAAGAGCCTAATAAAAAATTTATTACATAACAAAATGACGCGTTTTTTTTTAAGTGAAGAATTTTTAAACAAAAAAAGTCAAATCGAAATAAACATGCCTCTTAACTTTGATCAAACAAAATTGGAAAAAAGCAATATTAAACCCGAAGATGTCTTTACCGAAGAGTGACCAGAGTCTCGGTTTAACGGATAATTTGGGCAAGTAATAGTAATAGGGAAATTTTTCCGTTATATTGAGAAGTTTTTATTTCATCCGTATCCGCTAAACCGAGATTCACGTGTAAAAGATATTGATCAGAATGACTAATGAATACTGATCCTCACAAACTTGTGTACAGTGTTTCCAACAGACTAGGCTTGTGCAATCCCGTAGAATTGTCGATGGCAAGGTCACCATCGTCCTTAAAAATTTAGAATGATGCAATAAGTTTGTGGATTTTACTGAAATTGCATTCGGGTTCCTTTTTTTTATGAAAGGCTTATTGAAGCCTAACCTTTGAAGAAGAATCCTTAGCCCTTGATAATAGTGGTGTTATTAGGAATCTGGAGCGAGTAATTACAGACACCTAGGCTTGACATGTTTGATTTATTTTAAGAACTCTAATGAAAACCTTTATAACCATCGGGTCATTGAACCTGGTAATAGCAATGATAATAGCAATAGCAGTCATAGTCATAGTAGTAATTATTCAAACTACAATTGGGAAGGGAGAAATTCAAATTTGTTCCTTAAAAGTATGATCTTAGTATATATTTATATTGATTAATCCTTTATAAATTTAAGAATACAAAACGTTAAAACTGTCTTTACTGTCTAATCAAACAAATCTGCCAAACAAAAAAGATGTAAATCAAAGATAATTTGTGATTGTCCTTTGCCAGCTACAACAAAACTTTTGGAAAGGAGAGATACTGAAATATTAGCAATCTTATTATTGATCCAATGACAGGTGCAGCTAAAATAGACAAAGATGATCTCGCGCCATATTACTTACAATTGGGTATTCCTTAGTATGTGCTTACCACCATAAGAGAGGATCCGTCTCTTCATATTTTTCCAATGCAATATATGGTCTAACTCTGATACTGCAGGTGTTGAGGGGATTGTAAATGTAAATGTTGAAGATTATCCAACTGACGAGAATGTTCTTATATCGAGCCGTGATCCCAACAAAAAAAAAAAAAGAATATTTAGCAGGAAAACAAAATTTCTAGATAATATTTCTGACGTTTCATCTTACAAATATTAATTCAAGTAAAAATATATATCTAGATATATATAATTAATTAATTTTGATTGAATAAGAAAATATCAACCACAAAATTGACAACAATACTTCAATTCAGTTCGCTTCTTTATACATTTAATAATGAAATACTTATCTATCCCTCATTCATAGTTTATTTGATGGTAAAATCACAAAAGTAAACATATTATAAACTTCTATTATCACATTTTTCATCTTCGCAAATAAATAAATTTTTTTATTATCATCGTTTTCATTAAATAAAAAAAAAGTGGTAATTAGTATGCTTGAAAATTATTAAAAATTTCGGTGTAATAATATTATTGTTATTGTTATCCTGTGAATTATCTGAATTGTGAATTAATTCATTTTTAGCAATTCGATAATATGTAAACAATGTTTGTCTTGGTGGAATCAAGTATTTTTTTGAACTAATATACATAAAAGTTGTATTAGATTTTACATTAAAATTAAATATCATGATAATATATATTTATATAAATTACCTTGTTTCTTTATTTACAGGTGATACTGTCCATAATGGACTAATCGATGAAAATTGATACAAGTGAAATTCTGCTCTTGTTTGCAGGTTTTCAACCTGTTTGAATCATAAAGTTTACTTGATTAAAAAAGTTTTTCAGAAAAATTAAAGACAATTAAATCTATATGTATAACCTATTAGTACCTCAACACATAATATAAATTCATTCGATCCACGAGCACTTGGTCTAGTGAGCGAATTAACCTTTAATGACTGTTGAACTTGTGTATTTCGAAAATAACGGAGACTTCGATAACTCATGACCGAATCATTATTCTATCATGAAATAAACCAGCTTATTAACATAATAGGTTTAATATAAATGTAATTTAGGTGGTGATAAATACCTCAGATTCATAAATAAATAAAAATCTAAACATATATTTTCCAATTTTGTCTCCTCGAACCCAAATAGGTATTAAAGTATTTTTTCCTGGTGCTAACGCAAAAGATGGAAAATCACCATTTGCACCACTTTGAAGTGGTAAAGGTATATCTCTAATTTTTGAATCAAAAAAGGAATTTTTTATTCTTAATCTTTCAATGGATGCTTTCAATTCGTTAACTGCTTGGACTTCACTGTCATTATCTTGTTAATTAATTAATTAAAAACGTATTTGTATCAAATTAATTATGTTTGATTAATATTTCGTATAACACATGTATATAATATTATGAATTAATTTTAAATGCGTATATATATATATACCATATAAAGTTTTTTCCAATATTTCTGGTTCTCCAATACAGAAAAAACTTGGATGACTCATTTTTACTCGCAAGTTTTTAAGCCCTTTTTGACCTTTATTGTTTACCTCCAAAACTACAAGGTTAACTTCTCCAGAAAGTAAATTTTCTGGAAAAGAATGAAAATCAACTTCAAGTAATGGCATTGGAGAAGCTATCATCAGTTCTAATGATTTATCAGGTGTATAAGTTACATTAATTCTGTTTTCCTTGGTGTCATCTAAACGTTTACCGCGTTTATTAAACTTTTTCATTCCATTAACTAAAGAATTAAGGCTATATCTAAGACCAAGAACTTTTAAAGTTCCTCGCTTCTTTGGTAAAACTCGTAAAGATATCTTTTTTTAAAAAAAAAGCGTAAAGAAATAAAGTAAATTCATAAACACGCCCAGGTTAATAAAGAAATCTTGCATCTCCTATAAATGTGACACCATCATTACCGTCTTTTTTTCTAGCGCATCAAGCGAAACTTCAGGAAGAGTTTCTAGGTCAAAGTTATCAAATATCTTCATCTGAGGTTCACCAATATTTGTACTTTTGATAGGCTGTGTCTTATCTTCATTAGTCATTAGTTCATTTATACTTGTTGAATTATTTTCATCATTTGATTGTGAAATATGTTCACATTCAAGCGTAATCTCATTTAAATTAATTGGATTTTGCATAGGATTTTCAATAGTTATATGTACAAAGAAATATTCTAAAAAAATTTTTTTTTATTGTCAAGTAAATTGGTTATTATCATAATCAAATTTTTCAAAAAAAAAAAAAAAATTGATTAAATAAATAATAAAAACAAACCTCCAACTGCACCAACTGTTTGGCAAATATTATTTTTTAATATAGAAGGTTTTTTTCCATACTTATTAAATTCATCTATGCCTACATAAGTTTCCTCCAAATATTCTTTTTCCATTCCTTCCCAAATTTCATCATATTCACTACATTGAGAATTTGAAAGAACTATTTTTACTAAAGAGTCTTTGATAATTGGTATTTTAAGTTCTTGAGGAACAAAATCAGGCTCTCCCCCCATATTTGCAGTATAATACTATATAATATATATATACACACACATTATATATTATATTAGATTAAAAAAAATCATTATTTGGGCTAAAAATGTTAAGCACATACAAATTACCTTATATATAGTTAAGAATTCTTTTAAATATGTATTTTGCTGATTAGGTGATTGACGACTAGTTCTCAATAATTTTAAATAATATTTAAGCGCTTTATCAAATTTACCCAAATGAAAAGATTGTTTGCCTAATGCGAAATGTATATGATCCTCGGCCAACGACCAAAAATGATCTTTAAAAACATTTGATGCTGCTAAATAACATCTATATGCATGTTCACGCTATAACAATAATAATAAATGGTCAATAATTATAGTTATAAATTAATATATATAATATAAATATGTAAAATAATATGAAAACGAATTGTTCTTTTTACCTGATTACACTTTGCATAACGATGACCAGCCATAATTAGGTGAAATGCGTATTTTCTAACCATTGGTGTTTGACATCTAAGGAAAGCATAAGCGGCTTGTTCTAAAAACAATGCACTTCTAAGATCAGAGTCCTAAATATAATTTGAATTAAATATATACATATTCATTTTTCACAGAAATTAAATAAATTCATAATCAAATCTCACGATACTTTACCTCGCCAGCCACTCGTACCAATGCTGATGGTGCATCTTTATATAATCCTCGATATTTCAACAATTCAAAATATAATAATGTTGACTTTGTTGCATAAAAAGGCATTTTCAGAATATTAAGATATGAATTGACAGCTTGTTCAAAATGATGATCAATATCAATTCTAGAACTGATTTTTGTTAAGGCTATTAACAAACAAATACCGATCATCTCCTTTTTAAAAGGAGTTAATAGTTTAGTATTAGTAGTATGATTATTGAATTATTTTTTATATACATATATATCTATTATTTACCTGTGCACCTGCACTATATTTCCATTCTTTATCAGCAGAAAAATCTTTTTTTACTGTGTCATATATAGAATATGCAAATTTATAATCCCTTAACATAAAAGCATAATCTGCAAGTTTACGCATTTGTGCCTCTGGTGAATTGTAATGATATCTTTGTAGTATTAACACATCATCATTATATTAATAATGTTAACTAATTTTTATTTTAAAAAATAATAAAATAGTAATAGTAATAGTAATATAATAATTTTAAAAGGGGATTTTTTTACCTGACTAATGTATCATTTATTGGATTATTACTTTGTATTGCAAATTTTTCAGAATAAAATGATTGAGAAAGTTGTTGTTGTTGTGATTGATTAGCAGATTTTGATCCAGTACCAAAGTAACGTTTACTTGCACTAAACAATCGGCCAGTTATCCCACGTCTAGATGAAGCAACTTGTTCATTTAATGTCTGAATGTTTCTTTCCATATGTGGAATTATACTTGCTTTCACCAATTCTCGTACAAAAGACTGGATACCAATAATATCTTCACCACTTAAATATTGCTGTCCATATGGAATCTGAGGTGGTGGAAAATCGCCAATTTCGGGAAAAGGATCATCAGAAGGTATTGCTTGTAAGATAGGATTTAATTTTATTTGATAACAATGAGTTTTAAATGAACGTCTCATCGTATCAAATTGCATCTGGGAACTATATTTTTTTTTTTAAATTTAAACAGCAATAAATAAATTTTGAACATAATGCATTTTAACATGGCATATTAATAATTGTCAAATAATGCACTTACTGTTCAAAGCTCACTTTATAATTATCATGTAAAAGTACATAACATTTCAACAAATTTGGATCCATGAAACCTTTTTCATATATTGGTGCTGGATTGTCATTGTTAAACAATTCATTAGCAGTTTTTACAGGATCTGGATTTGATGAACTTACAGCAATGATGCCTAATAATTATTAAATAAATCATACAACAATAAACGTAATAAAAGTTATGGATAATTAATATTAAGATGTGATTATTCATTAGAATCAATAGTTAATTATATGTGTGTGTGTGTGTAATATCAAAGGATACATGCTACAGGATGATCGAATGTCTCATGTTCAGATGCTCCCGTGAATGTAAAATATTGTCTACGATATTCTGCATACCAAGGTGTTATATCATCTTGGTTTACTATCAGCCAATTAAAAAAATATTTAGAAAACCATTTAAATATTTGTGAATTAATTAATTAAAATAATTTTTACATTCTAAAAAGTCTTCGGTGACATCAGATTTTGAAGTAATGATTGGTAGTTCTTTATTCAGAGTGTTGTTGTTATCGGTTGCAAACGATTTTATTTTTTCAGCGATTGCCTGCGAGAGAGTATCAACATTAGGTTGTTCCAAACTTAATAGATGTGCAAATCGAATTGTAAAATTTTCTAGCGTATTTGACAATCCTTGAGAATCACGTGCAGTCACTGTTAATTATTAAAAAAAACCAAATTGTTGATATACTTAGTAAAATTGTTCAAATAGAATAAAAAATATTTTTTCCTATCTACATGTACCTAAACAATAATTTCAAAAGCGCATTATATATCACATCCTTTGCTGTATGTGTATGATTTTCCTAATTGGGATTCTATTTTACTGACCTCTTCCCTCAATTCGATCCCCGAAAGGTTTTAACAGTGAGTAAAAATCGGGAATGTTATTAGCTTGACAAACTTGATCGGCATCCTTGGAGGAGATTACAGCTATTTTTGGACTGAGAAAGCGAATAACAAAATCTCTTGGTGAATTACGTTTATTTTGTTGTTGCAGTAACGGCGATGTTAGTATTGGAGTTGAAGATCGAGATGAATCTTGTGTGTTTGACTGAATCGGTGAATCCATCATTTTTTTTTTGAATATTTTATTAATACGACAAATAATTAATTGACGATCCGCCCATGAATCAGTGAAATGTAATCACGTGATAAAAATTTCAATTTTTTCAATTTTTTTCGTAAAAGATTTAATTGAACTCCTTTTTCGCACAAAGTACTCGTGACGTCATTTCGCTTTTTTAAAGTTTCGAATGATATGTTCAGAATCTTCAAATACATGCTAAAAATAATGAACTAGAAGCTTCTTTCCAAATGAATTAAATCATGGATATCTAGATTTAATCAACTTTACAAAAAAAAAAGGAACTGAAACTGCAATTAAAACAATGCTTCTATTTGTAACACGATTTCTTGTTCAATCTTAAACTAATGAATCGAATAAAAATTTTATTCATTTGTTTTATTGTTCATTTGTTTTATTTGAATACTCAAATTAATTACATCAGACTTTGAAACCTTTCAGCTCAGCATAAGTTCATTTTTTGGAAAGCTCGCCAGTAACCATGTTCTGATAAGCCCTATAAAGTTACTGGCTGGTTTACCAAAAGAACGTCTCCATGTTGAACTGAAAGGTTTCAAAGTTGGAGTACTTTTATAAGCTTTGAAACATGGCGATCACTTCAAATTTAGTATTTAGCGTAACTTATGTCACGTAAAATAACTTTTTAATACTAATAAAAAAAGGGACCAATATTTAAATCCGAAATCCGCTGTGTCGAAGTCCGCTGTGACGAGGTTTGACTGTTACTGTATACAAAAAAATTTTTTTTTAAACGCGAAAGAAAAGAACTTTCCAAATTTGGAAAACTAAAGTTTTAAAATGAAACTAAATAAAAGCGTCCGTGAAAAATTAAGTGAACCAGGTAAGCCTTGCTTGGCATATTACCTGCTATGTATACATTTAAAGAACAAGTATTTTATTATATTCATTAAAATTTACAGCATATTGGATTTTGGTTTCGAAAACCATCACTGCTTGCATACTTAAAATATTTGGCACAAACAAAAGATTCACTCCAGAAGGACAACATTTAAAGTCAGTATGTTTCGGAACTCTCCATAATCAAACGAGATTACAATAAAACAGATGACCAATACAAAATAGTTGTAGAAGCTTTGAAAAATTTTGCAGTAAGCCAACTTTTTATGTGTGCGTAGCCAATGGTGTAGACATTCGTCTTGTTGCCCAATAGCTACGGCTCTGCGGGATCACAACACACAAATGTTGTAACGTATTATCAATTAGTATACAGGCTACGGCTTGGTATATGAAAGGCTACGGCTCCGTTGAGAATGCATTGTTACTCTACTAGCTAGTATGCTGGCTACGGCTACGTATATGAAAGGCTACGGCTCCGCTATAGATACACCACTTTGGGTTAGGGGTTAAAGTTAAAGTGAGATTTGGTTAGTATTAGAGTATTAGAATGTTTATATCTTACAATGGTATATTTTTTTTCCACCAAGGATGAAAAAAAATCTGAGGAAGTACAAGATTTCCGGGAAGACAATAATTTGAGCCAAAAAATCAATATAATAGATAAAAAACGAAAATTAGTTGAGGTAACATACCTTTGAATATTCCAGGATTATATATTTGAAACAAATCCCAAGTTTCACATAAATTTTTAGGCCGAAGGCATTGTGAACTTTTTGAAAACGGGAAATGAACGTTTAAACGATATTTCGAGAATGGTTTATAAGTCTCAGCCAATCTTTTGAAAAGAAATGAAACAAAAGAACTAGAAAGAAAAAGTGAAGATGATGAAAATGATTTTGAAGCAACCACATCAGACACCAATTTTGAATCAATGCCTAATTATGAGATTGATATTGACTGTAATGAGATTATGAATATTAGTGATATAGAATTACATACTACATTATCACCCATTCAAAAATATCCTGATGATAAAAGTCCAAGTGATATCTGGATATTACCTTCTGGTAAATCTGTTCAAGATATTATACGTGGACCAAAGGATTTACATAAATCACAGTAAGTTTTGTATTTATTACCTTTATTATTTTTTTATTCCTTTTATAAACTAACATATATTTGTATATGCGTATAGCTCAAGTCATCTAAAACCGACCAATTTTATTCAGCATTTTTGAAGCCCATCACATGGAAACACAGAGCACTTTTGGACTCAAACTCTTCATAGTTTTATATAGTAAATGCCAAAGAATAATTCTATGAAAAGTTTGATGTAAAATATTTATTATTTAAAAAGTTATGGTGGTTTGAATATTAGTAACTTTCTATATTTTAAATAATGTTTACCCTAAATTTTAATAGATTGTCAATTGTAGATCTTTGTAGATCATATGGGGCATACTGCAACAAAACCAGACAAAGTGAACATATGTGTTATCAAGGATTTCAGGGATCAAAATTTAGTCATTTGTAATGTGATAATAATTAACAGTTTTATAATATCCCATTTGATATATAGAAATATCCCTATA
>CAJVPN010001209.1:0-16425 GCA_910592215.1 Entrophospora candida
ACACCAGAGATTCAAATTATGAGTCCAAGGACTGACTTGTGTGATACTTGTCAACATTTTCAAAATGGTTTACATTACAATGCTCACCAAGAGGAAGGGGCTAAAGATTCACTCAAAGATTTAAAGAACATCTGTCCAAGGCAAGATTAGAAAGAAATTATTATAATAAAAATACAAAAGAACAAAGAAAACTAGTTGATCAACATTATTCAAAGGGTAAAACACAGTATTGCAGTATTAATGCTACTGCACATTATAGTTATGATTGAGCCCAAATGTTCATATACCACATTCAGATCAACAAGTAAATAAAATCTATTATCTTAGTCATTTATTTAGTATTCAAGATGAAGCAGCAAGGGAGCAAATTAATTATGTTCTTGATGAAGATAAAATCATAGGAAAAGGACTAGATGGCACACTTAGCATGATATTTGATGGAATCAAGAAATTGAACAAGGTGAAAGTATTTAAAGATTACCTGTGATAATAATGCTGGTGGACAAAATAAAAATAATGTAACAATTTGGTTCTATTTATATTTGGTAATTTGTGGTTATTATGAAAGTATTAAATTGAATTTCATGATTCCTGGACATACCAAGGTCAAATGTGATGGTAATTTTGGATGATTAAAAAACTCTACGGAAAAACAAGTGTAGATTGTCTAGACCATGTGGTTGATATTGTGAAAAGATCCAGTCCAGCAGGATTGAATAAAACTCAATGCTATGAAAGGTGGAAAAGGTTTTCAATACTTGGATATCAAATCTATTTTGGGAAGAAATTATCAAGCATACAGAGATATCAACATTTTCTCTAATCTTGATACAGTGAAAGTTCAAGAAATTGCTAATGGATTTTTTACTGAATTCAATTTATTAAAAACCAAGAAAGCAGATATTTTTGAAGAAATTAAATCTTTATCTATTTTAGTGTTAACACCTCCTTTGGATTACAAAAGACAAGAATATTCATCCATTTGTGAAAGATGAATACAAAGATATTATTTGCCCATGACCAATCTATACAGGCAATGAATAAAAAATTTGGAACAAAATCACCTCTATGACTTCATCACTTGCTAATTTGTCCCTTATTGATGATAATAAAAAAAGCAGCTACAGGATATTACTGATAAAAATAAGATTTACATTCTTCCTGATTACAAATGTAATTACACTAAAACTACTTAAAAAATGAAAGCTGCTGATAAATATAAAAACAATATTTCAAAGAATAAAGGAAATTGTGATGATAAATCTGATTATGATAGCAGGTATAACTTCTTTAGACGTTTTATAATTACCATGATTAAAAGAATTAAAAGAAAGAAATACATCAATATTGTAATAATAAGATTATTTTCCTTCTAAGGATTTTTGCTTTTTATTGGGTAATAATGCACTTTCATGATGCTTTCTTTTCCTAACATTTATTATTTTTCTTTCTTATTGGTAAATTTCATAGGCAATCTTTCTTTTCTTGGATAAACTTCCAGTGTCTGGGTATTATTTATTTTGAAAATGTAAGGAGCAATTTTTTCACCTTGTTCTTTCTTCAAAATACCTCTAATTCTACTATAATTTTTGGGCTCTATGGTAGACCTAATGTAAAATAACTTCATATTAACTATTTTTATATAGAGGTAATTCATATATCACTTAATATTAAGAAGATAACAAATGGTAATACCAATGTTCACTTTGTCTGGTTTTGTTACAGTATGCCCCATATATATAATAATAGCTTCCCTTTAATTCCGATTCAGAGAAAGATTTAAATGGCTTTATTCTTGCATTCTAGTTAATAAACATTGACACAACATAAGCATTGCAACATTATGGAAAAATACACTTTGTTAAAAGTATTCTGATGATAATGAGTTGTTTATTGGTGGAGGGAGGATCAATATTTCATTATTAAAAATAACATTTCATATAAACCATCAAAGAAGCCAGTCACCTTTATACAATTATGTAAAAATTTGCTACTGAATTGGATCTTATGGAAGGATCACATAATTTAAATAATTGGCAGTTTACACTAATTTGGATATTTATTTAAATATCAGAAAAATCCAAGCTGCCAATTCAAAAATTTGTCTTTTTATTGATCATGCTAATTTCAACAGTTTGATTCTAGAATATTTATGAATTGATTTTAGCAAATCATTATTATCAACCAGAAAATATTGATAAACTGACAAATGTCTGTACAAAAATTCAAGAACTTTTAGTTCATTACAATCAATATTTCAATGCTAATAATTGTGGTGGCTCAGTTAGATTGATCGAAGCACAAAATAAAATTAAGAAAACACAAAAAAATTCCAAGATAGTGATATGAATTTATTCGAGTTAAAAGAAGCAATATTGTCACATTAATTAAATATCATAGTGTGGGATTTAGTCTTTCAGATCATATTATTGGTGTTGGTGGTAATAGTAATAGTAATAGTAATAGTAATACACCTGGAAACTTTGGATAATTATTATAGTTGCTTAGCATCTGATATCTGTATTACTAATAACATAAATAAAGTTATATGTACAAAAGTTGAAAAGGTTATGTAGAATTTATTTCTAGAGGTTCTTTGTTAAATATATATGAATTCATTACTACCAATGGGAAAATATTAAAAAGCTTAGATTAATGGCAAACCTTATTGAATGTTAATTGAATCATTAAATCTAGAATATTATATGAAAATGATTTGGTTCAAGAATTAATTCCAATATTTAGTAATTGGATTAAGCTAAAGGAACTAAATTTAGAATTATTTAAGAATTTTATAGATCTCTATAGACGTAAACAAAATATAGGCTATTGGCATATGTATGAACAGTAAAGGATAAATCAATTTACACATTCACATACATATGTATTGATCTATTGAACAAAATTGAGTATTTTCCTACAATGGTGGTGACTTTGGTTCAATTACTGAGACCTTCAAGAGCTGTAAATGATCTAAATAAAGGCTTGGTAATGGTGATGATAAAAAAATAAAACCTTTATTTATTACAAATATAAATGCAAATACAAGTCACAGCAATGACAATTTCACAAATGTTTCAAGGAACCATTAACAGTTCATGCATTAAGACTTGTTAAATTTACACAATGTATCTCTGCTGTCACGAAATTCAATGAATCTGGAAAAACTATTCTTCATAACCCTATCATGAATGTTTGATCAATTAAACTACATCAACATTAAAGAAATTTTTTCAATTGTGTTTATAACTGATTTTGCAAATGAAGTTGCTGAAAATACACAAATGACAAGTCCTGAAATGGTTATAATTTCTTGGAATGATGCTGGTGCTATCATTGAAGATACCTCAATTTCTTCAACTGATCAAATATTTTTAGAAAAATGTGAAAAAAGGAGACAATTCCACAAATTGCCAATAGGTGTATTCAATGAGGTAAATGCATTAATAGGGTTTTCTGCCAATAGAAGTCTTGGTGTAACAGTTGATGTAAATGATTCATAATTGAACGATATTTTGGCATTGGGAATGGTGCTTTGAAAGTATAAAGTAATATAGTATGAAAGCTTTTAAACCATTACATTCTGCAAAGACTTGGTGGTTATAGGTTGTAGAGGGTGTGGCGCATTTTTGACCAGGGAAAATGGAGGGAGACCATACCATACATCAAACTATACATCACCCCCACGTGATGTATATTATTGATTATATATACACACACCATTTAACACATATATATATTTATTTATTTTTGAAATTATCAAGTTCAGATTCTGGTTTTTTTCCTAATTTTACTTCAAAATAATAATATACATACATACATACATATTGTAATTAATATGTATTGGATTTGGATTTGACAAGTAATAAAATAGCTATTTATATATTTATTAATTATAATTTTTAAAAAAATAATGACATGAGAAAATATTATTGTGGCTGGTATGGTGATTCTAATTCTAATTATGATCAGAAATAAAATATATAACGACATGACCTGGTTGCCACCAATGTACAAAAGTTACTGAGAGACACGTTTTAAAACCAGTTCGCGCGTGTAAAAAACTCCCAGAGCTTACTGGCCTTATTCACATCGACCCTCAATAATTTTTGTGCGTTGCTTTTCTTGAAATCGATTTGTTGTTGCCTATATTCCCTTGCAGATGTAATCAGTATCTTTTTTGATTCTAGGTACTGCAAAGGTGACATTCGAAGCGAGGATGCGACTTCAGCTTCTTTTTGATGCAATGTGTTGTAGTGTGGCATGTCTTCAATGTCGAGTGGTTTGGAAGGCCATTTAACCTTATGATTGAGATTTATCAAAGTGGAATGATCAACCTCAAGTTGATCGATTTCTTTTGCGATAACTTCAAAATTAAAGTTTTGTTGGGGACCCCTTTTGCCTCTATTTGAAGTGTATGGTTTGGTCTTATTGGTGCTGTTGGTCTTAATTTTTTTATTTGACAATTTATTACCATTATTGCTATCATTATCGCCGTGCTTTCTTTTGTTTGAAGAAAAAATATCCATCGTCTCTTTGTATACTGTTGCTACCATTGGTTTAGGATTTCTCTGATACTCTTCGTAGATATTAATTCTTAATGTCCAAGAAGGAACATTACTTGGTGGTCTTATTGGAAAAGGATTGGATTTTCTTTTTAATTTTGAAGCTCGGTTATTGGAACTGTTTCTACCTTTTGTATTGATGGGTTGATTGCCGCTTTTACTCATGTTGTTATTATCATCGATGCTGATATTATTATTGACACTAGCGTTATCGACACTTCTACTTTCATTATTGTTACCAACATTATTTTCATTATTCCCATTATTATTACCAGTGTTATGATTTTTCTTATGGTACGCTTTGATCGCCTTTTTAAGATTTTTAGACGCATCACATATTCTCATTCTGTACGGTTTGTATCTATATGATTTTACACCATTGCCAGTTGTAGTTGTAGTAATGTTTGAATATGGGACATCAGTAGGACTAGGTATATCAAATGAAGAAAAAGGTGAAAGAGGTGAAAAAACTTTTTGAGAACTATTACGAGAAAGTGGTGGAGAAAGTGGCTCCATAATTAATAATAATTATAATGATAAATTTATATTTTCAATTTATCAAAGAAAAAATAGAGATATTAAACAGACGTGTGTTAAAAAAATTTTTTTTAAAGAAAATTAATTCACTTTTTTTTTGTTTTTGTTATCAAGGCGAGAAGAGAATATATCTGTCTGTTAATGATTAAAAAAAAAAGTTAATTGATATATATAAAAATTCAAGGATCACTAAACGCGTAATTTTTGTCCATTTTTGTACTTTACAGGAATTTGCAGACTCCAATTTACGTGTTATTTACGTGTTGTTCAAAGATTTTACATGAGCAATTGCTTGTGCGACTATTACTTACTATATTTGATCAACGTGAACAATTGATATTTTTATTTTTGGAACTAAAAAACATTAGACTGTCTGTAATTGTTGTTAAATAATAATAGCGAATTAGACGAAAGATCCTGAATAATTTTACAATAATTGATATAATGTTAATTCTAAAAACACACGAATGGTTCCCGCATTAGATATATATATACACATATATAACAGCGAACTAATTATAATAATTTACACAGCAAGATTCTCATTTGGGTATTCGTCAAATGATAAAGAAAGTTTTTCCTAATTAATTAATCGAGCCGTCTGTCTAAAACCAATTATTAATTAATAAAAACACACATTTACCGGATATTTGATGTTTCTTTAGGATGTATATAATCTATCAAGTAAATGCAAGATATTAAAAAAAGATATGGATCATTGTGCCATGAACACTCTACGTTGAAGAACCAATCCTATCGCTGACTGTGATGAAATGGAAATCTCGTTACCGCTATTGCTCAGCCAGATGTTCCTGTCATAGCAATGGTCAATTGAAGTCCTTCCTAAAAATCTCAAGTCCTTCTCCTTTATATACAAAAATATGTTCCTTATATTTCGGGTAGCATTAACACTACGGTTCCCGAGGGTCTTTACATAATACCTGTCGTATGATAAATTTAATTTAAATTTGCCAACTAATTATAGTTTAAAAAAAATATTTTAAATAATTATTCTGATCCTGATTATCAAACAGAAGAAAGCGAAACTCACATAAATTCAATTCAATCAATCCAATTAAATGGTTTATTCTGAACAAATGCTCTGTAAAATATGCCTCTCACTCATAAAGAAATGTTTTTGTAGATCATTGTGAAATTGAAAAATTGGAAAGGCTTCCTGAACATCCTCTAATCAAAACATTGAAAATTCTAATGTAAATTATGAAAACAATGAATTTTAGTCTAGTCCATTGCCATTAATAAAAATGGTTAAAATGTTGCACCAAAAGATCCAAGCGCTTTTTGAGGTGATCATAGTTTTATTAAATAACACATGAGTTACAAAAAAAAATAATTGTCCCTAGTAAACATATAAAATTTTACCACAGAAACTGTTACCCGCTAGAACAGGCCCAAAATGTGCAATATTTAACACCTGGAACTTAAACATAAGTAAAAATAAAAATACCCATTGTAAAATCCAGCAAAAAACCACATGATACAATTGCATGTTCCAAATTCCAAATCGTTTGTATCTTTATTAAACCACTAGAGTAGTTATTAGCAGGGTTGTCATTATTATGTTAAAAATTTTTTTTCCTATATACAGTATAGTAATATTTAAAATATTTTCTGATTGAATCACTTTTTTGCATCTGGTTTCCCGAATACGTTCCGTGATTTAAATATAACTATCGGGTTAAGGTAATTGTTAATATACAGCCAAACATTGCCGCAATGTATCTTGCCTAAAGATGGGAACCGCAATCCAATCTTCATATGTTGCAACTAGTCATAATTAATCTTTTTTAAGTAGAAATTCAATTCTATAAATTTTATTTGTCTATTTATTACTATTACGTAATACATAATAACAGATCTTTCTATAAAGAATCTAAACCCAATTTACATGTCCCATAGATAAATTTATTAATTCTCTTTATAACGAACATTTTTTCCCAAGCCAAAGTGGTTCGTTATATATGGAGTGAATGGTATGCAAACGTGTTGCTAACATTAATGCTTATACAGACCCGACATTCCTGTATGATAATGTTATTCCTACATATTGGTAACATTTAAATGTTGTGTGAGAAAGGATGGTAATAATATTCTAAAGTCATTTTATGTGAACATGTTTATTTGTATGTATTTTATGTTTGAAATTTGAAATTCACGCGTGCAATTTCAAATTAGCCGATCAATCACAAACATAAATAAAAAACACTATGAATTCAATGCACTGTCAAGATAACTTTTTAAGTTATAAGTTTTTCTTGAATAAAGAAATGATAAAAAGTATCCTGCAAATTATCAAATTAATAACGTAACCCAAACTATTCATAATACCGCTCTCCATTCATAATTGGTAACAAATTCTTAATCTTTATTATTATTATTATCATCATAGTCTCACACTATCTTGATGAAAAAGGCAAAAAATCGAAAAGAATGGGCAAGTTACAAAATGATACCGAATAAAACTACTAATATTTTTACATAACAACATGTGATAATGATCATTTTTGACAATGTAGTAGGACAGATAAATGAAAAGATAATCATTTAAGTTCATCAGGAAGACCCCACATCTAATTGTGGCTTCATCTTTACTGCTGTCATCACTTATTTAATTATGTGATAAAAGCACTTGTATAATTAATTAAATTGTATATTTTCTTAAAAACTCAAATCACTAAACAAGCAAATCATGAATTCTAACTCGCAGCACTGACTTAATTCTAAACGAGTTATCAATTAATTCGCTCATTTCCATGAAAATCCTAACCAATTATAAACTATATCATGAACCAACCAAATAAGGCGTGCCTGTTATTCCTGCGGGAATAAAGGACACGTCAAAATTACTGCGCAATTCAAGGAGATCGAATTCATTTTTCAAAAAGACTTTATTGCAATCGTTTTAAGGAGAAAGAACATTTAATCTTATTTGAAGAAATCAGACAATTATTCAGAACGATCCATATGATGGATGATTAATATAAATTATGTAAGAAATCTTATTTGAAGAGATACCCGATTCAGACAATTATTCAAAACGATCCATATGATGGAAATTATTTTTATATTATTTATATATGTATCTCTCTTTATTTTATGTTATTATTTGTTTAATTATTTGTATATATTTTATTATATATGTCCAGCCATTGCATATTTTCCTTCAATGGCGAAATTAATTTTGATTTCATTACAGGATAAAAGGATTTATCTATTTTTCTTCGCTCCCTCTCTTTTCTCAGTGGAATGTAAAATAGAACCTCCGGTTTGTGTAACCGATCGTAGTTTATAACAAATTCAAGTATCAATCATGATTAATCTAAATAAAATTATGTCATTATAGCTTTCTAATGAATCCTCTCTCATATTGATAGGGGCTCTCTATGACAAGCTATAGTTATTCAAAAACAGTATTACTTTTTACTTCAAAGCTAAGATTTTTATCCAATATTACATTTATAAACTTGATGAGTTGTTGAAAAGATGGTTTTTTGCCATATTCACTAAAATTTAATAAATAACAATCCACACAAAGCTATACCTATATGTAAACTTACAATATTGATATTTTCCAAAAAAAAAATCTTGTACATACTAATTTGTGTAGGGTTATATCCGTTGCTATCGTGATCTTTGTTATAATAATAATAATAAAAGAAAAATAAAAAGAAGAATTAGAAATTAATTTTGACCTAAAATAAATAATTATGATAGAAAAAAGAGAGAATTTACAAAAATGCTATACAAGGATGGAACAAATCAACCAAAACAAATGATACAAGAGGAACAAAAGAAGATCATCTTTGGTGCTGCTGATCTACGTAATAAAAAATTTACGCGCTTTTTTTTTAAAAAGATGTATGTATTTTAAATTTGTGCATAATTAATATAATGCATAATTTTTTTATTTTAATAATAGTAATAATTGTTATTATTTGAAAATGTTATCCATTTTAATTTATTTAAATGTACAAATTAATTAATAGTAAGTAGTAGTGATATCATCATCTTATCTTCACTGTATTATCATCTTCATTGGTTGATTATTTAAAGACCTTGCCATCTGCAAACTTCTTACCATCCAAAACATCATCCCAAGCCTTTGATAATAATAAATAAATAAAATCAATGATTACTATCATTTTTATTAGGTAATGGCAGTAATATCAATATAAATACTTACAATAAAAGCTTCAAAGTTTTCCTTGGCTTTAGAATCTGAAGGATCGATTTTTTTAAATATGTAACTTTCAAAATCTGCAGCATCAGATACTATATTTTATAAACAAAAAAAAAAAAAATAGAAATATTAAAGTTATTATTTTTAGTATTTTTGAAATTAGAAATTAAATTAGAATGACAAACCTTCTTCTGGTATTTCTTGACCACGGATAACAAAATAACCAGCAATTTCATTATTATTATCTAAATAAATAAGCAAACAAACAAATAAGCCAATCTTTTTTTTTTTAAAAAAAAATTTAATCTAAAAAAATATATATATTTTACCTTCACCCAACACTACCAAACTCCCGAAAGCATATTTACGAGCACGGTCCAAACGGTTATAAAAACCACCAATAAGATTAGAACTCATAAATACTTTTGTCAACTCACTATTATACCTATAATCTACACGCCAAATCGAATAGCCTTCTGGATCAAAATGCTCCCAGAACCAATTGACAGCAGTTGGTCGTGTATCATTATTAGAATAAAAGCGTTTCCATTCTTCTAAATTAAGTTTACTAGGTGGCAATGAATCTAATTTGCTTTTGGGTTTTGGTTCGGGTTTTACTTCATCATCGTCATCTGCTGCTGCTTCTACTTCTTTTTTTGGTTGTGGAGTTTCTTTTGGTTTTGATTCTTTCTTTTCTTTTTTAGGAGCTATATGTGTGTGTGGGTAACAAGTATATTAAATAAATAAATAAATAAATAAATAAATAAATAAATATATAAATATATATAAATTCTTTTATGCTTACGAGTATAGACTGCTGCAACATCTGCTAAGGTTACATCTCCTAAAACTTTCTTAAAAGGTGGTTGATTAATAAGTGTTATATACCATCTGCTAAGATTCTTATGAGCTTTACGAAATTCTGCATCCAATACAAGTTTAAATGGCAAATAAAGTGCAGTGGAAACTGAAATATCTGCCAATGTGATACGATCTCCAACTAAATAAGTTTGATTCAATAAAATTTTATCTAAATTACTAAGCGTATTTTTAAGACTATTAACAGCTAAACTATGAGCCTATATAGTTTTTTTTTAATAAAGTAAAAATCATATATATTTGTTAATAAGATTAAAATTAAGTTTTTGAAATTATAATAATAACAATAACAATAACAGTAATAATAATAGATTACAGCTTTGTTAAATTGAGTGATTCCCAGAATAGGATTGATCCAAGTATTGACATGTGGAGCAACTTCATTCTCGGCAAAAAAAGCCCAATTTATAATTTTTGCTGTTTCTTTTTTATCCTTGCCTAATAATTGAGTACCTTCCTTTTGACCAGCAACTATTTAATTTCACAATAAATAATATTGATATTAATGATTATGATGATAATGATTTAGTAAATTTTATTTAGAGTATTTAGAATATGCTTTAAAATCAGGAAACAAAATCTCAATCATAAATTGATCAGTCAGGGATAACTGTTTATAATATTTCATCATTTTTATAAATTGATATATATAAATTTTTCAATTACCATAATATGCAATTGCATTAGGTTCAGTAAGAAAAGTATCGCCTTCGTTATTTTCAAAAGTGGGGACCTATCGTTTAAAAAATGAGCCAGTAGCCAAACAATAAAGGAAAAGAAAATATTAATAATATTTTTATAACTAAAAAAAGAAAACCAGTGCAAATCTTGAAATCTAATTGTACCTTTTCAGTGTAAAATTTTTCCAAATATTCTGGTTTTTTGTTATCTGTGCCAAATTCAAATTCTGAAACTTCAAGATCAACACCATTATATATTGCAGCAATAAGCGCTTTGAATACACGAGGATTGTTGGGATAGGAATGAATTTTCTTTTATATAAATAAATTTGAGTGATTATTACAAACACAATACTTTTTTTCCTTTTCACTTGATACAAACTATAAAATTTTATTAAATAAAAAACTTACACCAATTGGTGCCATATTTATAAAATTATTAATTATATTATATATATATACGTATAGAAATAGAGCAAGTGGAAATCAGATCAAGATGATTGTATGGTTTGATTGGATAATTGAATCATGAACAAAACATGTGTAACATCACAAAGATTTGTTCATAATGGAAGTTGCAATAGTGTTGTCTGGTAAATATAAAAAAGTGGTGATTGCAAGAAATTTTGATGATGGCACTAAAGAACATCCATATGGTCATGCAATAGTAGTTGAAATAGAAAGATATCCATTAAAAGTGATAAAACGTAAAACAATCTAAGGTCAAGCTTTTTATAAAAGCCAAAAGTCATCAATTGTAATCATTTAATGTCAACTAATTATACTCTTGGATTGGAGGGCGTCAAACAATCAGTTAACAATGAATGTTTCAAAGACCCATGTCAACGATCAACAGTTAAGAAGCTTTAAAAGAATCTTTGCAAACAAGATATAAATCAGGAAAAACGGTTTTTTACTAAATTAAGGTTTTAAAAATAAAAATATTAGAATTGGCGACTTAATATTAATTGTTTAATTTTTATTTATTATCTTAATTTTACACACGCATACAATATTGTTCCTATATATTATTTATTTTTAAAATACAAAACCCTCCTTTCCTTATTCTCGCACGTGTAACGTAGATCCCATTATAAAACAAATGACTTCATTGAAAATCATTTCCATACCTGACGTTTTACAAGAAAAAACTGGAATCAATCCTCATATTCTTGCAAAGGCACAATGTATGATTATTATTATTATTTAATTGAGCAAGCAACTTATGAAAAAAGTTTTATTATTAGATATTATTCTGGCGGTCTTAGTTTAAGCATCAAAAACTTCTTTGTAGAGATGATGAATCTACTGCTGATCTAGCTAATAATATGATATGTGATGTTGGAGCTATATATATTTATATAATGATCATTTATCGAATTAATTAAATCATTATTATGGTCTTGCAGCAAGATTGTATGGTGCAAAATTGGTCTGGTATAGATGATATCATATATATATATTGTATAAAGCTTTGAGTTTTTTTAATATGCAAATTTTAATATACTTTAAGATTGATATTGAATTAGATTATGGTGCAAAGAGGGATAGATCGAATGGTTATGATCCTTCTGAACATGTAAAAATTTATGAAGGCTTGTGTTAATCATATAACTATTAACAATAAATACAATAAATAATAGCAATAACATTATTATTATTATGAAAAGAACACTGCAAAGGCAAAGCAAATGAACTTATAAGCAAGTTACTACTTAATTGGTTAAAAAACTGGTAAACATACTTCCAGTGAATTTTCTAGCAATGAAGATGAAAAGGATGATAAATATGCTGAAGGACCTGATATGTCTAGTCAAAAGTTATACAAGAACTATTATAAGAAATTTAAGGTTCAAATAATAATAAATATTTGAGGAATTTAGATATAGATTCTGCTTGTCATGGTCCAAAAACACATTCTATGTGTGACAATCCCAATAGAGAAATAGGACCTGATTATGTGAGTATTAATATATACATTTACATATACAAATAGATATTTATATATGGATTAATTAATAGATAATTAAATTATTACTTACTTAAAACATACTTTACTGTCTTTAAGCATTTTATGCATTACACTGGTGATGCACTCAAATGGTCAATTTACAAAGCAAGCTTATGAAAAAGGTACTGACTGACGTTCATTCACAAGCAAATCCAACTCAAGATGAACTACTTTATCATGAGTTCCTTCAGAAAAAATAAAAGTTAAAAGATTCCAGTAAGGAATCAATTTTGGCAACGAAAAACATTTGGACACCCAACTAAAGAATTATTTTTAGCTCAACCTGAAACTTATGTTGAGTATTCAAGAACTAGTGGAATGACAAAAGGTCAAGGCTAAGGCTAAATCTAAATATGAGAAAGATGGTAAATATTTAATAACAATAATTCAGTTTGGAAATCATATTGGCAAGGCGGTAATTGGGTTACAAATATTGTTATTCCTTTGTAAGGATCCTTATTGTATTGGTGTTGTAAGAATACATGTTGTAAAAGCTGCTGAAAATAATAAATATTATATTGATGATATGATATAGAGGATAAATGTCAATTAAATATTTATATATAAATCTTAATTGCAATTAATGTGAACACGAATTTAATATTAATAAGAAAAAATAATATATTGTATTTAAATAGATAAAACAAGTATCTTTATTATTATTATTATTATTATTTACAATAACTTTTTTTAACATTGTAAAAAGTCAGCAACCATAAGTAATTCCAATGCCATATAAGGATCAATATCGAATGTTGGTATGTCACTTATGTCTCTTTCACTGTTTTGAAATCGAAGTTTGTAGTATAGATATTGACAAACCTTTTCAAGAACCACAGCTCTGATAATAATAATAACAATAATAAATGAAAAGATATTAATGAGTTACATATATAGTCTATTTATCTTTTTTATGCAAGATGATAATGGTTAAATTACTTGATTTCAGGAAAATGGATTGTATTCTGTTGTGCTTCTATAAATTGTCCTATTATTATTATTATTATTAAGAGTCATTCAAAAAAAATTTTCAGCTAGTGTATACATGTACACATATACATATAGGGAGAGAGAACCTGATAACATATTTTTCATAGTCGGTGAAACAAATGCAGCATCTTTTTCTATCAAAAATTCAAATCCATCTGAACTAATCAATTTTACATGTTCTTGTATAATAGTGGCTGTATTTAAGATTGATAAAGATGCTGATATTGGGATAGATGATCGGTTTTTTTGAACTTTTTGTCCTTGTTTAATTTCCTCTCGTCGTGTAGAAATAGGTGTGGAGGTGGAAGCAATTACACTTGAAGATATAGTGGGCAAAATATTAACATTATTAACATTATTATTAGTTGTTGTTGTTGCAGCACCAGAAGTAGTTGTGGCGGAGGTAGAGGTAGTAGAAGTATTGGAAACACTAATTGGTCGACAACGTTCAGTTGACATTGTAAAATTCAATTGAACTATATATATATAATAAATTGAATAAACTTGTGTAACGAGAAAATTTTTTATATATAAGGAAGTCATTTGTAAAAAACGTGAATCTACATACATCATGACGCATATGATGTAATCAATATCAATTTATTATGTATTATTAATAACTTTTTTTAAAAATACCCTATATAAACGATAAAAAATAAAAATAAAAAATTTTTGTTTTCATAAAAAATAGAATATCATAATGACTTTAGGAAAGTGCGTAACCGGTGACAATTATAGAGATAGATGTATGATTATTATTATCTTTATAAATAAAATTATGTTGTAATTTTATTTGTATATATAATATTATCCTCTCTCTCTTTCTAGGCATCACGCTTATATATGAATCGTTAATAGGATCAGATAATATAAATCAATGTAAGCCGGAAATCTAAAAACATATATTAAAAAGTACGTTTATAAAAATTTAATTGATTAAAAAAAATAGGTCAAAAAGATCGATTATTTGGAAAAGCATATAAAATCGAATCATTTATATTTAAAAAGTGTGGTTCAAGTGTCAACGAAACTTATAAAGATACAACGAGATCACATATTTGGAATCTTTGCGATAAGAAAAATCCCGAATTACGACAAAACGTTATTGAAGGTTTAATTAGTGAAGAAGAATTTGCTAAAATGAACGCCGAAGTATATTTATTTATTTATTTATTATTTGATTGTTTTGATTTTTTGCTTATTATATACATGTACATATACCTATATATTAGGAAATGGCTTCACAAGAAGAAAAAATTAAAAATAAAATAATACTTCAAAATGCGCTTCAACATTCAATTGGAATAGAAGAAATGCAACCTATTGAACACGATGATTATGATCCAAATGAACCAAGAATTGTTATGGGTGATCGTGCTGGAAACAGAGTTTGGTCAGGATCTGATTTGGATGCAACATTTTAATTATTATTAGATATTATTACCATAACTAACAAATGATGACAAAAGAATTTATTTATAAATATTTTAAATATTATCTATCATTTTCCATAATAACAGAATTAATGCCGTATTTGTTAAATATAAACTTAGTTGTCATGAAATAAATGCAAGGGAAAAAGAATTTCTAAGACGCTGATCATAATTTTATAAAGACCCAAATAATTATTATCCAGAACTTATTTACTTGCTAAATAATGATAATAATATTACTATTATTCAAATATTCAATCATTGATAATAACAATAATAAATAGTTTTAAAAATTGTCATCAATATTTGTATTACAAAAGGAAATTAACCAACTGCACTTTCTATTGAATTCTTCTTTATTCGCCCATCCATCCATCCATCCATCCATTTACCAATTTATTCGTATACATTCTTGTTATAAGCATAATAATAAATATAATCAACAACTACAAACAAGATCCTAATTATATAACACTGTCTTATATGACAGATGATTATTTTTCAATACAAGCTATGAACGTATCAAGTGAACGAATGTTTAGCATACATTAAATCCAATTCGAAATAGGTTGGATTTAGAAAAGGCACAAGTAAATATATGCCTAAAGAAGCAGAAATTGTTTCAACTTAATTTGGGTTTTATTTCATTGTATTATACGATGTGTATATATAGGTTTAATTATAATAAGTTTTTTTAGCTTAAATAATCTTATGACTTTTTCAGGACTTGAGTCCGGTCTAAGATAGGACTGGACATAAAAATAAAATATACTTGAAGTAAACCATTATTATTATTCGCTAATTCTAATTCATTTGCTTATTCAATACACTTATTCAATACTAAGAAATCTAGCTAATGTTGATTGTTGATGCGAACCAAAATCAATTTTGATATAACTGGTGAGATAAATGTATTGTTTACAAAGTTATACCTCTTCATCATCAAATAGATTTACCGTCATAATTTTCTTTATTCTTTGGAATATTGTTTTTCATTCATCAGCAGCTTTGGCGCAAAATCTTCATCTTTTAAGTCAGACAGTAGCTTTAACATGATAGATATTAGATTCAGTAGTGCTATGATTATGTTTGTAATCAGGAAGAATGTAAATCTTATTTTTATCAGTAA
>CAJVPN010001210.1:0-16425 GCA_910592215.1 Entrophospora candida
TGTCTTTGAATTTTCACAAAATATTTCGATTTAATGAATTTTATTTTTTTGTTGCATTATTTATGATCGCCACTGTATAGAACATGATGATCAGGTAAAGAAATAATATATATACGCACACACATACATACAGTGTGTTGCAAAAAAAACCAGAATTATATATTTGGTTATTATTATTGTCTGACCAATTATGATTTTTGTGCTTTATCATTCAAAATGGAAAGTTTCTATGCGGAGGAGTATCAATATAATCAATATGATGATGACAACAATGAACTAATAAACACTTCCGATACAAGGTCAAATAGTTCATTGGCTTCAAATTCCGATGATTTAAGCGGTGGTTCCAGAAGACCTTTAAAAAACGAATCGTAACACATGGTTTTGTGTAAAGTATTTTTGAAAAAGTGAAAGATTCAAAAATGGAGTCGACTAAAATAATCGACTAACACTAAATAATTGACTAAAATAGTCAACTAATGCTAAATGGTGCATGCTGTAACTAAACCATACAAAGTGAATATTGGTATTACCAAGAATTTCAGGGATCATAATTGTTATGTGATCAGTTTTATGATGTTTTCATTTGTTATTTTCTCTGTTTCCTTAAACCACTCCTACATAAAATTAGAGTAACGAATGTGAATTATAATTTACCACCACCACTATTATCTATTTAATTAATTAATTAACACAAGAAAATAATAAACCATTTGCCGTGCCATGATCACCTGTAAGTTGTGCCATTTTTTTGTTCTTTGCGACAAAGAAGATGCAACCCAAACCCAACTGTGTTTGTGTAATAGATGAAAAACAAAAGCTCACATTGCGTTCTTGGTTGTAAGCTTGTTTACTAATAAAAAATATAATGATAAATACCAAAAGATGAAAAAAATTGCATTCTCACAATATGGAAAGGTGCTGAGATTGAAAAAAGGAATACTGTTATTATTCATGTAGTATTTTACAAGCCACAGTCCCTGTTGCTTTAGATTCAGTATGGAGATTGGTGAAAATACATAGGCAACCCCGTTAATCCGAAAACCCCGTTAAAATGAATAATTTTAAAACACCAAAGCCAAACATATGTAAATTACCCTGTTAATATGAATGTCACTAATAAAACTTTATAAACCGTAAACCGAAGAAATTTTTAAATTTTTTGAAGCCATTTATATGTAAAATTGCCCCGTTAATCCGAATTTTTATAAACTGAAATAAAAATTGGACCAATAATAATAATATACAATTTATACAAATATGTGAAATTGAAATCTATAATTAAAATTTTGTGGTGGAGCATTCGGATATGAAATTCTGATTGATTAATTTGAATATTAATATGTGAATTGCAAATTCACATAAATTTCATTTTCACGCACAACATGTACAAAAATTAATAATCAGTGTAGTCTTTCCTCTAGTGCAAACAAGAGGGAAAAAATCTACTGAAAAAGAAGTTGTGGTATCAAAAAGAAAACATACGCCTATAACAATTTCACAAAAAATGTAAATATCCATTGAAAAAAATAAAGACCCAAACATAAAAAATAATCAGCTTGCATCTAAATATAATGTCGGTGAATCTACTGTTTCTGAAATTCTAAAAAAGGGTGATCGTTTTTTATCATTGAATCCAAATCAATTCACTGCCAGAAAATGGATAAAGGAAATTCTAAATCCTAAATTTTTAAATTTATTACCCCGTTCGTCCGAATTAATTTATGACTCTAATGATTATAAAAAACCTCGTTAATCCGAAGAAAAGTTACTGCACAATTGCCTTCGGTTTAACGGGGTTGCCTATGTATATGAATCTATGTGAATTACTGGAAAATTAATAGAATATACAACAAAGAAGTATAAATCTCATAGGAGAATTATTCCTTATGTATAATTTTAATTAAAATTTCCAAAGTCACTTGTAATCGAAACTTTAA
Source organism: Entrophospora candida (assembly GCA_910592215.1). Lineage (NCBI taxonomy): Eukaryota > Fungi > Glomeromycota > Glomeromycetes > Entrophosporales > Entrophosporaceae > Entrophospora > Entrophospora candida. The sequence continues at coordinate 1,941 of CAJVPN010001210.1, forward strand.
ATTTTGGAACGCACCATATTATATTTTACCGTAAACGTTTCCAAATTAATCTTTCTTTTTTTATTTAAATAATCGTGAATTGCTTTAATAAAAAAAACATTTATTTTTATTATTACCTTTTGTGAAACAATTAACAGTAAGGTGGGCTGCAACTTTTGGTGATGGTTGCTACCACCTTTGCGTCATATAAAAATGATTGCAACCGTCTTTACAACCATTTTGTTTCCTTTTTTGGGTTGTGGTATGGAACACTAGAGATGGCTGCTCAAATAGAAACAGAACTAGCTGGTCACTATGAAAGAAGAATTAATTTATACAATTCTAGAACTGTAAGGGTGAAATCTAGGATCAATTTGTTGTTTTTGTCCTGGCTTGAATGAGTCTGTTTGCCAAATCCGAACTCGTAATAAGGTAACCCATAGCATAGTTGAAAATGTGGAAACTGCAAGGAAAAATTTGAAAATGATGAATTGTCTAAGTGTGAAGATTGCAGAAGACTAAAACTCAATTAAACATTAATGCTCTTAGTGGTAAATATATTGCTTTAGAAATAATGAATCAAAAGAAAAATCGCTTCCTGTTCTGTCACATGAGGAAAGGGCTTCTACTATATACGAAAGACAAATAAATTCTTTACAAGAGAAATTAAATGAAGCAGAATGAACTATCTATGAAGAACAAGAAGCCCATGATGATTTCATGAAAACCTCTGAGGAGTGAAGTAAAAGACAGAAACAAGAGCTTTTGGATAGAATAAAGGAGTTATAAATGGAAAATGAAAAACTAAAAGGTTTAACCAATCAAGAATTAATAAAAGAGATCAATGAGTTAAAAATTCAGCTAGCACAATTACAACAACAGAATGGTCATTTAACTAACTAAAAGATGATCTTGATTGAAAATAAAAAAGTAATTTAAAAAGAATTGAGGAAATGCTTTCCTCTTATAAATTGAAATTTATTCCAACTATCAAAGAAAATGATAATTATTTTTTTTTTAAAGATTTTTGCTTTTTATTAGGTAATAATGCATCATCATGATGCTTTCTTTTTTTAACATTTATTATTTTCTTTCTTCTTGGTAAATTTCATAAGTAATCCTTTCTTTCCTTAGATAAGCTTCCAGTGTTTGAGTGTCATTTATTTTGAAAATGTAAGGAGCAATTTTTTTACCTTGCTCCTTTTTCAAAATACTTCTAATGGTGCTGTAATTCTTTGGTTCCATGGTATACCTAATGTAAATTAGCTTCATATTGTTGTTTTTATATATGGGCAATTCTATATATCACTTAACAAATGACTAAATTTTGATCCCTGAAATTCTTGGTTCACTTTGTCTGGTTTTGTTGCAGTATGCCCCAAATAATCAACTAATAGTCAACTAAATAGTCAACTAAATAGTCAACTAAATAAATTTTGAGCAACTAGTAGTCGATTAAGGATTTTTTGGGCGATTCCAACCTCTAGGTCTTTCTACGGCATCACAGCGGATTCACATGACATATAAATTTATGAAATTTATCTAATTACCAAAAATGGATAAAATAAAATAATAAAACAAACAAATCAAATAGATTATTTTTAATCAAAAGGTCAGTATTAAAATAAAGCAATAGAACAAACAATTTTATCCAAAGATTTACGAGTAACAAAATTTTCTAAAATAAACCAATACAAACAATTGATAGATCATTTGTCCAAAGATTTACGAGTAACAAATTTTCTAAAATGAACCAATACAAACAATTGATAGATTATTTGTCCAAATGTTTGCGAGTAACAACCTTTTCCAAGTTTCAATAAATCAATAAACAAACAATTGACAGTTGTCCAAATGTTTGCGAATAACAACCTTTTCCAAGTTTCAATAAACAAACAATTGATAGATTATTTGTCCAAATTTTTGCGAGCAACAAAATTTTCCAAGTTACTAAAATAAATTAAATAAACCAACAAATTGATAGATTATTTATCCGAATGTGTGCAAATAACAAAATTTTCCAATAAAAAAATTGATAGATTATTTTGCCACAGCGGATTTCATAACTACATATGTACTGTTTTTGCCCTCCTTCTGTCAAGCCTGCCTTATAAGAAGTGGTTTCTTTTGCAAAAAAAAGAATGGACCTATAGTAAATCTTTGTACAGTCCACTCTTTATAATAAACACTAAGTAAAATATCTCTATAACGAATATCTTAGCAAACACTCTATAGTGAACAAAGGCAGAAAAATTACATATAGGGAAGGGGCGAAAGGTTAGTTATAGATAGAATGAACTGTATATCATTATTTGATATTAATAAAATAAAAAATTATTATTCATTTGAAAAATAAAATAAAAAATAAACAAAATAATTAGCTATGGCTTTTTCCTAATTTTATTATGAGATACTTGTAGTGATACATAATATGGGAATATTGCATTTTGTGTCAACGGGACATAAAAGTTACGTGATGAAAATTTTTATATTTTGCGATATTATTAATACAATTATTGAATTTATTACCTTATTATTATTACCCGCAGATCGCCTATTACTATATAAACACAGAACTAGGACCCCCTAATGATATCGACCAAATCTTTTTTTTCAACTAGTCTTTATAGTACATTCTACATTTTTTAAAAAAATGCCACCAGCAGCAGCAACTTCAAAAAAACGAATTAGGGATGGTATGTCCTTAAGGAAGATATTCACTCAAATTTAGTTTTTATATAGTTTTATATAGTTGTATTTAAAAAGAAAAAATATAGAATTGATCACTTTCATGTTTCTTTTCCTTGATCTTTTTTCTAAAAATATAATATAAAAATTTCCTTTTGTAAATAAATATTAACAAATAAATTATATAGATGGCGAGTATACCAACTCTTCAATCAGTTTAAATCCAATCAAAAAGGTTCGCAAACAATCAAAAAATGCAACAGTTTCGGCTACGCCGACTGACCACTCTGAAGATGAGGATGAAATCATTACCAGTATATTTTCACTATCAAGTTACTTTTAAAAATATAAAATTTTCTTGATATTAAAATATTAATAAATATTTTCTTATTAAAAAATATTAAATAATGAAGAAATGGTCCCAAAGATTGCAGCTTTGGATCCGAATTCATTTGCAAGCTCAGAAACTAGAGAAGCACCTCATGATTCAATTTCTCGTTTTTTTGGAAAAGACGATTTTTCATATATCAAATTAAAAAAAGATCATACAAACAGACCTTTATGGATAAATCCTGTAAATGGTCATATAATTCTTGAAGGTTTTTCTCCTTTTACAGAAAAAGCTCAAGATTTCCTTATAACTATTAGTGAACCTGTTAGCAGGTAGTAATAAATTCATCGATATAGTATTTTTTTTTTTTCAAACGCTAAATTTTTTAAATTTGATTAACCAATAAAAAATTTTTTTTAGACCATCACATATTCATGAATATAAATTGACCCCTTACTCTTTATATGCAGCAGTATCTGTTGGATTAGAAACCAATAACATAATAGATGTTCTTAACCTTTTATCAAAGGTAATTTATTTAAATGCATACATTAAAAATATATCCATTGCTATATTATTAAAATTATTAAATTGATTAATAATAAATGATTTTTTAATTAACTGAATACTAAGATTGAAATACCAGAAAGCATTATCGATTTAATTAAAGCCTGTACATTATCATATGGAAAAGTAAAACTTGTATTAAAACATAATCGATACTTTGTGGAATCATCTTATCCAGACATTTTACAAAAATTGTTACAAGATCCTATAATTTCAGAGGCTAGAATTATGAATAATGATGGATCTAATGATGAATTTTTAAAAGATAAAGCTCCAACTGGAAAAGATTTAGTGATTCCCGGAGCTAATAAAAAACAGGACAATCCTGAAAACAAGAACGTAAATAATAATGAAAATGATGCAAAAAATGACGATGATGGAATATTTAATACTGTTGTCGAAATAGATAAAGGTAGATCATAATAACGATGATGATTTTAATTTATTTTAAAAAAAAACTTATATAATTTATATTTATTTTATATAGATGATGATGACGACGAAGATACAGATGAAGTACATTCATTTGAAATAAATTCTGAGAAATTTGAAGTAATTTTTATTTTTATTTTATCAATTTTTCTCGAGGTTTTTTTAATTTTATTTAATCATTTATATTGGGATAATTAACACTTATAGACTGTAAAGCGTCGTTGTAACGAGTTAGATTATCCTATGTTAGAAGAATATGATTTCCGTAATGACACCAATCTTCCTACACTTGACATTGATCTTAAACCTATAACCGTTATTCGTCCATACCAAGAAAAATGTTTAAGCAAAATGTTTGGAAATGGGTACATGCTTGTCTAATCATTATCTCATATAATTTAATGGTTACTTTACACATAATAATCCGAAAATTATTAATTTTTTAGACGTGCAAGATCTGGAATCATTGTATTACCTTGTGGTGCAGGCAAAACCCTTGTAGGCATCACTGCTGCTTGTACAATTAAAAAGAGTTGTCTAGTACTATGCACTTCTGCGTAAGTGATTTTCTTCCTTTTTGGAAAAGTAAAATGCTTTTTTTTTTTAATTAATACTAAAACTTTACATGCACACACACACGTATACATATTAAAAAATTATAGAGTGTCAGTTATGCAATGGAAACAACAATTTATACAATGGTCAAATATTAAAAAAAATCAAATTGCTGTATTTACTTCAGATCAAAAAGAAAAGGTTTTATTTATTTTTTTGGCATCAATGATACGATTGATATATATATTATTTTCGAATATATTACTAACTGATTTTATGTTTTACCTATTTATTATATATATATAATAGTTTGTAGGTCAAGCTGGTGTTGTCATTTCAACCTATAGTATGGTAGCAAATACAAGGAACAGATCATATGAAGCAAGTAAAATGATGGATTTTATTATAGGCCGTGAATGGGGGTTCATACTATTAGATGAGGTTCACGTTGTACCAGCTAACATGTTTAGAAGAGTGGTAACAAAGATAGCTGCTCATACTAAACTTGGTCTGACAGCAACGTTAGTTCGTGAAGATGAAAAAATTGGTGATCTGAATTTCTTGATTGGCCCTAAACTTTATGAAGCAAATTGGATGGATTTAGCCTCAAAAGGTCATATTGCAAATGTTCAATGTGCTGAAGTTTGGTGTCCAATGACTCCAGAATTTTATTCAGAATATCTTAAAGCATCCTCACGGAAAAGAATGTTATTGTATGCTATGAATCCGAATAAATTCCAAGCTTGCCAATATTTAATTCAATTTCATGAAGATCGTGGCGATAAAATAATAGTATTTTCAGACAATGTATATGCTTTAGAAGTAGGTACAAATAAACAAATATGTGTGTATATATATAAGATACTTTTCTAATTAATTATATAATAATTAATTACTAGAAATATGCAAGACAATTACATGTTCCATTTATTCACGGAAAAACGAAACCTTCAGAGCGTTTATATATTCTTGGAAAATTTCAAAGTGATCCCAAAATTAATACAATTTTTTTGTCAAAGGTAAAATTAATTGTATAGCCCTTTTAATTTTGTTTTCTTACACACACACATATATTAATATTTTCATTTAGGTTGGTGATACTTCAATTGATTTACCTGAAGCCACGTGCTTGATACAAATTTCTTCGCATTATGGCTCCAGACGTCAAGAAGCACAACGTTTAGGTAAATGAACAAATATATATATAATTTAAATATATATATATATGGAGTATTATCCATCTAATGTTTATTATTATTATTATTATTTTTTAATTAAAAGGTCGTATTCTTCGAGCTAAACGTAGAAACGATGAAGGTTTTAACGCCTTCTTTTATTCATTAGTATCAACTGATACACAAGAAATGTATTATTCAACAAAACGTCAACAGTTTTTGATTGATCAAGGATATGCTTTTAAGGTTATAACATCACTTGAGGGAATGGAATCAACAGCTGATCTAGTTTATAAAACATTGGATGAACAAAAATCTTTACTTACTGAAGTATTATTGGCAAATGATAAAGATGCTGAACTAGACAACGATGTTGAATCCAATGCTGATGATTTGCCAGGTTCAATCACCAGCAGAAATTTCAATACACAACAAAAGAGAATTGGCAATGGTGGTGTAGTTAAAAGATCTGTTGGTAATATGAAAAGTTTATCAGGTGCTGATAATATGGTTTATACAGAAGTTGGTTCTGGGTCTTCTAATTTGGCTCGTCATGGTAATAATCACCATCGTCATCATACTAGCAATAAAAAAGAAAAAAAGCCTCAGCCGAAAGATCATCACCCCTTATTCAAAAAACAATGGGTCAAAAAAAAATAATTATATTTCTTTTTTAAATATTTATGAATCTTCAACATTCCAATAATTAATGATTTATAGATATTTTTTTTTTACTACAAAAAATTTACTTTAAAAATCAAAAAAAAAAAAAAATATATTATTGCTATATTTTTACAACTAAAATAATATTTTTAAAAAAAAGAATCATATATTATTATATATTATTTTTCGAGGGTTAATAAAAAATGATACCGTCACAGGCGGAATTAGGATTTTTAGGCCCCAACTTTTATTATTTTATTATGTATAAATGTTGATCATCTTTCCTGATTTATATTGTTCAATCGGCAGAAGTTAGTGCAAATTTAGGAATTGTTCAAGTTTGGACTAGTTTATTTTCATAGCGCAGCCAAATTCAATACACGTGATGATCTGCAATTTCATATAACGAACTTTTCACTTTATATATAATTACAAAAAGGTTCGTGAACTTGTATTAGTAATAATAAAAGGGGATCTACTTGTAAGGACATCACACAAAAATATATGATTTACGTCAGACCTCCCTTATTTTGTGGAATGGAAATAAGTAGATCCTTCAAACAAAAAAAAATTTATAAAAAAACTTGTCAAATGGATAGTTGTGATGATAAAAGAATAAAATTTAAAAATTCAACAATGGATTTTACAAACAATACCCTAGCCAGTTCCTTCGCAAATTTGTCAATAAGAGATAATACACCTTTGTTGGATAACAAGTTAAATACTTCTGTTGTTCAATCAACTATTGTTAAAAATTCCAAAGAAAACAACGACGAAGATAAGACTAATGACAATGGATTATTAAAATCTTTTGAAGAAAACGAAAACTCTAAATCAGTTCAAAAAAAACCTATTTCATTTGAAACTCTAAAGAAAAAGACTACAAAAGAAATAAACATTACTTTAGCCGACAAATCTGAGTATACAATACCTCCTGCAATTGCTGAAGATGTCTTAAGAGAAATGCTTGCAAACAAACCAACTAAAGATTTGCTAGAAGAACTTGAGTCTGCTCCTGTGTTAACTAATGGTAAAAGCGAAAATAGTAGTTCTTCGAAAATTAAAGGAGTTGGCAGTGTTAGTATTGATTTCTCAACAAAACATGAAAAAAATGGTGAGTCAAATTTAATTAATTAATAATATAATTAAAAAAAAGAATAATTAATTAATTTCTTTTAACATGACATAGATTCTACTTTTCCACCTAAATTCAATTTTCCTAATATCGAAGATAAAAATTTTTTTCTGCCAAATTTCACAAACCTTTCCACAAAGCCCTCACTTACCTCTTTTTCCTTTGGTAATTTTTCCGAGTCATCTTCTCAAAATTCTACTCAAAAAACCTCTGTGCCTCCACCAGCTCTATCTTCACTTTCTGCTCGCACTAATATTAGTAATCCTGTTACCACCAGCAATGCTTCATCTACCACATCTTCATTATCACCATCTTCATCTTCATCGTCATCGTCATCTTCTAATAATAATAATAGTAGTAGTAATAACAACAACAATAATGTGGCCACCAATGATTCACAACAAAAAGATCAAAAACGGGTAACAATTCAGCTACATCCGCCAGTACTTGATAAATTTTCTCCTCAATTGCCATCAAAAACTCCTTCAATAACGATGCCGTCAAGTTCTATATGGCCTCCACAAATTAGCACTTCATCTCCAACTGACACACATTTTTCAAATTCTAATTTATTATTTTCTCAATTCACTGGTTCTTTCAAATTTGATATAAGTCCTAAAAGTATTTCTGGTGGATCACCATCTAACTATCTTCCTCAACAATCGACAACAAATACAACACCACCAACAACAACTTCAACGAAACCACCAAATAAGCCTACCATTTCATCTCCATCAATAATATCATCTTCAACTGCATCTGGTAATAAAAAAGGGGTGCAGAATAATATAAATACAGGTAGCTCTAATGCTTATTTAACTGTATCGACAAATCAATCAATAAAAAATATGAAAAGTTCTAATAAAAATAACGATGAAATTATATTGCCAAAATTATTAGCGTCTTCTTCATCTATCAAAAAAATCTCAATCAAGTTTGGTGATATATCAAATACAACTTTGGCCTCGTCTGTGTCCACTAAAGGACCTACAATTAACGTTAATAGTAATAATAATGGTACACCTTCTTCTTCTTTACAAACTTCACCTCCCAGAGGTTTTGCCCATAATGCCACAAATACTTTTCCCTTCTACAGACCAATTCGTCCATTACCTTCACGTGCCAAATCTCGTTTATTGTCAAATGCTAATCTAAATAATAATGATTCTAAAAATGCCAATAATAGTAACACGAGTACTAATATTAATAATAATAATAGTATTAGTAGTATGAATAAAAGTAATAATAACAATAGTAGTAGTAGTAATAGCGATAGTAATAATAACAATAGTGATAGTAATAGTAACAATGATAATAATTTTAATAAAAATTTTATAAGTAATATTGAATTTTTTACAAAGAATGATAATATATCAGCATCATCAACATCAACAATATCTCAACAATCTGTTCCTGTCATACCACCATCACCATTGTTTTCATTTGCAACACCAACGAACTCTGAAGACGATGATGATTTTGATGCAGATGATGATGATGGAAGTAATGATAATGGTCATACTGATTGGTTAGATAATGCCAATAATAAAAAGAAAAGAAAGGCTTTACAGACTGTTGGAATTAGTTCAACAGCTAGTAGTGGAATTGGTGGAGTAATGAAAAATGTGACTGCGAAAGAAAGAACAAATCCATTAAGAAGAGTTGAAAGAAGGTCAGTTCAACGTAATAATAATAATAATAATAATAATAACAATAACAATGACAACAATACAAATAAAATATCAAACAATGATTCAATTTCTAGTTTTGACAACAAATCTGTTAATAAAGAAACGTATAGTATGCGACCACCGCAAACAACATTTGATTTCTCCTTTAAATCAATAACAGAAAAATCGGCAGCGGCAGCGGCAGCAAGCGTTAATGCAGCAAGTGCAAAGCGGTTGGCTGCTGTTTCACCGATTCAAACGATGAATTCCAAGAACGATCCTTTTTCTTCATCATTATTTCTACAACAATCACATTCTACAGTAATAACCATAAATCCACAAAATAATTCAAAGAAAAAAACATCAACGAAACGTTCTGCACCTTCATCATCATTATTTAAAAATGAAGATAGCACGCATAATAACAATCAGTATGCTAAAGTATTACCACCACCACTACCTCCAACTACTCCCAAAAGGTTGCCTAATGCAGGACGTAAAAAAAATAAGAAGAAATCACAATCTGGTAACAACAACAACAACAACAACAACAATAATCAAAATATCCCAAGTCAGCATCCGCCTCATCAAAATCCCCATCAACATAATCAAAATCAGCAACAGCAGCAGCACCAGCAGGATGACACGTCATCTACTTCTGGTTCAGTAGATATCCAACCTGCACATAATAATACTTCAAGACGTAAGATTAAGTTTTCGGAAAAAAACGGTGATTGGATTTGTATTTTCTGTCAGTATCGATTATATTATGGTGATGGAAGACGATTTCGGAGAAGAACGAAATCAAATAACTCAAATAATGGAGGAGATGGAGGAAATCCAGGAGATGGAGGAAATGTGCCCGATAAGACTCTTGCAACTTAGAATTGGCTGGTCGTTTATGATATTAATAAGTTAAGTCGATTTTAATTAGGAACTTTTCAAATTGTTGTTTTTAATAATCTAACAAAATTAAATAATTTCAATAGTATTTTTTATTTTATTTTATTTTTTTATTAAAAAAAATCCATACATACATACTTACATATATATATATCTATACAAAAAAAATAATAATTTTTTTTATTTAAATGTTCAATAATTAATCAAAATAATAATAATAAAAAATTAATAATAATAATAAAATCAAAGAAGAAAAAAAATGTACGGGCATTAAATGACGGTGCCCGAAGGAAGGTTTTTCTTTTTTTTTAAAAAATTTTTTATCATTTTTTTTTTTTTGCATTAAATGTAAAAATTTTTTTTTAATTTGTATTGAAATGTTCATGTTCTTTTCTTTCTATTGAAAAGAACATGATAACATTTATAGTAGGTATGACTCGTAATTTCTTTCTCATTTTAGATTAGAATTGCGATCAAGTATTGATCAAGTAGATGAAGCATCACTGTTCGGATTCAAACCTAATATCTCGTCATCGTCATCGTCATCATCGCCATCATCGCCATCATCATGTACTTTCTTACTCTTTATCGCGATTAACAACACTTGAAATTTTTTATTAAGAGAATTATACGCACCCTATATGTAGGTATAATTCATTAATGTTTTCTGTTTGATTGTATAATATTCTTTAAAACCATCCCCTTTTTTTAAAGATATTTACTTATTTGTAAAAGGTTTCAAGATGTAAAAATAATTAAAATAAAAATATTCTATTACAGAGACTTTAATGTGAATATTAAAATTTTTGTTTATTTGAATTGAGTTTGTGTTGTTTTTTTTTTTTTGTTTAATAAATCGAATTTGTTGCCTAATAAATAATTTGTCGTCAATAAATAATAAATTATGGTGATGATTTGATGATGGTAATGATGTGAATATCATGTTGTTACAATGTATAAGCAGTTCTATATGTTCTAAATTTTTTATTTGAAAGTATATATTATTATAAAAAATAAAATTTGATGAAAAATCATTCTAGTTAAAAACTAATAAAAAAACCATATTAATAATAAAAATAAAATAAAACAGTAAATCTTTCTCAAGTATCATATATATGTATATATATATATATATATATAAATAAATAAATATATCATTAATTAATTTCAATAATCATCTTCATCATCGTCATTATTATTTTCCGAAAATCCAAAAATAGTTTTTCTTTCTGGTTTCTTTGAAACTTCCAAGTTTTTTATTGCACCTAATAATATAAATGTGAGTGTGTATTCATATTAATTAATAAAAGTATTGATTGATTAGATAATAGGTAAAGATATAAGTTTTGATGATAAGTTATATTACCACATTGAGATAATCGAAATTCTAGTGCAGCTGTAGTGAAAGAATCAGTATTTCCAAGATCTTCAAATCCAATTATGCTAAAGAAGCGATATATGTAAATTATAAATTAAAAAAAAATAAAGTAAAAGATAAATAACATTTTTTTGCCAACCGATCAACAGAAATTCCATCAATAAAAGAAATAACGCAAGGTAAGATTTGTATATTAAGTTTTTCAATCAAAAATGGAGAATTTTCTACGTTGATCTTTACAAATTTTGTCTTGAAATGTTTATTTGCAATTATCTAATAATAATAATAATAATAATTAATAATAATAATAATAATAATAATAATAATAATAATAATAATAATAATAATAATAATAATAATAATAAAATAACGATTAATAGTTATTATTATTGGAAAAATATATAAATACCTTGAGATGTTTATCCATTATTTGACATCTTCGAAAATCTTTATGAAAAAAATGTACTACACATAAATTGGTTGATGTAGTTATTTTAAGTATTTCTTTTTCATTATCAATTTCCACATATGATCCATGATCATTTTGACGCATTTCTTTAAGTTTTTCCATTCTGTTTTATCGTCAATCAGATAATCTTTATTGTTATCATTTTATCACTATTATTATTGTTGATTATTCTCTCAAAAAATTTTTTTATAAAATTATTATTAATTATTATTTCAATGACATACTCTTGTTTTAATTGTTCCATTCGTTTTTCACGTAGATTAGCAAGATCAAAGTCATCGTTTTCTAATTCTTCAAACAATTTTTCATCATCCAAATCTTCTTCAGATGTTCCACTTTTGTTGGTTTCTGTAATTTTATCTAAAACTTCTTGAACACGTTCATCAACAGTATCTTCACTAGTTGAAAAATAAGATTATTGTTGTTATTTGTTATTAAATTTGTTGATAAAAATGATTTTGTATATGTAATTTGATTTTATACTTTTGATCCTCAAGGCAATTTGAAGACATTTTGTTAAATTTTATTTTTGCTATTAAAAAAATAAAAAGTGTATTATTTAGTGAAAGTTACACTAGTACTAATTTTTTAATTGCATATTTCCAGCACCACCAATGATGAACTACATATTTTATTCTCGATATGTTACTCTTCAAATACAAATCTCGCCAGATACAAATAACTAAAGAAAGATATCAAGTAAATTTTCTGATGATAGATAGACTTTCTGATATCAAGAAAAATTAAAAGCTGCCATAGAAATATCCAAGGACATTCCAGAAGTTTGCGCTAAAACAAGAGATAAATATTCGGATTGAATTGAATAACGAATGGATGAAATGTCTTGCTGCGGGAATTCATAAAACCAAGCGTGATTATTACATAGTCAAACCCGTTAAACCGAAGACGTTTGTGCAGTGGCGAGTGATCTTACCTGCTGATTAATCGAATATTTTGGTAATCGGTCAAAGAAGTTAACACTCGGAACAATCAGTCGAATTAAAATCTTAGCAATCAAATAATAGTAAATACCTGATTATAATGATGATGATGATGATTATCCCGATTATCCGTATCATCTGTATATGTACAAAAAATGTTTTTAAGCCATTTTTTTATTTTATTATTTCAAAAGAGAGTATTATTATATTTCCATTAAAATAGAGGTTGGTATATCAATCTTGGTGTTACCAGTTTTTATTGACATAGAAATAAATAAAAATACCAAAACATCAATCTTTTACTTTTTTTCTTTTGGGCGGAACTTATGACTAGAGTTTCTATTCGTAATACAACTAAATTTTAATATTAATTCCAATTTATTCGAATTATTCGTTTTATTCGTTATTCGAATTATTCGAATTATTTGTTTTGTCTAAATTATTTTTATTCGAATAGAAACCCTAATATGACTATTTGCTAGTAGAAAAAAAAGATTTAAATTATTATCATTATTATCATTGTCACTACAAAGGAAAGGTCAATTACTACAACTATTATTATTAATCGAATAAAGAAAAAATATCAATTACTTCTGTCACTACTACTATTATTATTATCACTACAATGACTGCGAAGAAAAAATTTTCTTTTTAATTGGATTGATAGTGCATACTATTACTATCGGTTATATTTGTTCAAATTTGCCAGTTAAAAGATTTCACGTGATTAAATTAACTGATTAATAAAAAGTTAACCGCTTAAAGAATTTTTGCGCGATGCCAACCTCTAATTAAAAAATAAGGTAAAAAAATATTTCGTAGTAAATCTGATTGATCATCAATGAATTTTTTACATTCGATTGATCGGATATTTTATTCGGTGGGTAAGACCACTATTGTGCAGCCACTCTCAAAAACTGAAGATCGGTGTCCGATTGGTTAAATAAACTCGGATTACCGAAGTAATTTAAATACAAAAAAAAAATCGGACTAATTATTTTTTTAAAAAAAACTCAACGAGGTTAACTATATATAGTAATATCATTGTCTCCTATATTTTATTGTAATTTTTTTTTACATGAAATCACAAAAATCAAAATATAATACACAAAAAACAAACTTTGTTAGAGCGTCAACATTAGAATTTCCGAATTGGTTAGCTAGATTTTCTCTCTAAATAGTAATATATAGAAAGCTTAATATTGATTTTCATATGGCGTCTTTTTAAAATGAGATTTAAGTCTCCATGGCAGGTTACACATAATTAACCAGAAGTGTATTTGTGTTCCTTTCTATTGAAAAGACGCCATATATACATACAATAATAATAACCTTTTTATGAATGAGAACTTTCAATATATAAGTTATGTAGCCTTTTAAGATAAATAAACTAAAAGGATGATGACATTTAAAAAGGTTTTGGTGATTTATGGCATTCCCCTTATATCAACCAATCAATTTTGGGATATTTTTTTTTGGATGTGAATTTTTGAATTTTTGTTTATATATATATATATATAAAAATAATACACAGTGAGTCTCGGTATAGCGGATAATTTGGGCAATTAGAACAAAAATTTCAAAAATCCGTTATACCGA
>CAJVPN010001211.1:0-16424 GCA_910592215.1 Entrophospora candida
CTGCTAGTATAAACTGCATTTGGATGAATTGTTGCAGTAATTGTTGAAGGATCAAATTTTATTTCATCCATTTTATAAAACATTTTTCTAATTGATTTTTCATCCTTACATTCTTTTTGTTTTTCTGAATATCCCCAACCTGAAATAAATGAACTCCAATCATAAATAATCTCAAGAATTTCTTCAGCAGTTGGACGTTTATCTGGATCAGCATCCATGCATCTGAATGCTAGTTCAATGTAGAATCTTGGTGTGTTGTTTGAGAATCTTGGTCTTGCACCTCCACATATTTTTGTTGCAAGTTCTACATCATGTGCAAAATTATTAAAAGGTTGTTGGCCAGTTGATACTACAGACATCAGAACTCCAAAACTGTATATATCTGATGCTGTTGTATATGGTTTCTCCTTTAAAATTTCTGGTGCAACATATGGTAGTACTCCAAATATATCATTTTTGTTTGATGATAATGTTTGACTAGCTGGGCATGATAATCCTAAATCTGTAATATATGACTCAACAAATTTTTTAGATTGAAGAATATTACCACTATGAAGATCACGATGAATAATTTCTTTTTCATGAATATCTTTTAATCCAGTAATAATTTGTCCAAGAATCTTAATTTTATGTTCCCATTTTAAATTTTTAAAATATTTTGTTAAATAATTTTGAAGATTTCCATCTTTTATATATTTCATTACAAATATATATTCTTTTGTTATTGGATCTTGTGTTAATCCATAAATATGAATTATATCTGTTTTATCATGGAACTCTGTATAATTTTTGAACTAAAATTACAAATAAAATATTTAATTACAATAATAATAATCAAAAAAATTTGAAAATAAATAGAAAAATAAAATAATTTACCTCATTAAGAAATTCATTAGAGATATTCTGTGAATCATGCAATTTTTTTAATGCTACAGTCCTATCTTTACTACACCTTTTTCTATCATATGTGTACTTTTTACCATTTATCCAAGTAGCTTTGTATATAGTTGCAAAACCACCTTCACCTATCTTTTCAATATTTGTTAAATCATTATAAGAAATCCATAAAAGATAATATTTATTATCATACCCAATTGCTTTAAGTTGTGTGCTTTTAATTAACATATCTAATGTTTCATTGCCACTAGTCCATCCTTCAGTTAATAGCATTTGATCACATGATTGACACCATGAATAATAAGTATTATATCTATTGCAAGTTGGACATACCCCATATATTTTATCTCTTTCATTTTCCATGAAATATATTACAAAGATATATTCTTTTGTAATTGGATCTTCTGTTAATCCATAAATATGAATTGTATCATCTTTAAGCTTCATATAATTTTTGAACAATAAAATATTTAATACAATAATGATATTTAAAAAATCTGAAACTAGTATTGACAAAACAATTTACCTCATTAAGAAATTCATTAGAAATATTCTGTGAATTATGTAATTTTTTTAATGTCACAGGCATATCTTTACTATGCCTTTTTCTATCATCTGTATACTTTTTACCATTTATCCAAGTAGCTTCATATAGAGTTGCAAACCCACCTTCACCTATCTTTTCAATATTTGTTAAATCATTATAAGGAATCCATTGAAGATGATTACTATAATAACATGCTTCAAGTTGTATGCTTTTAATCAACACATCTAATGTTTCATTGCCACTAGTCCATCCTTCAGTTAATAACTTTGGGTCACATGATTGACACCATGAATAACTAGTATTATATTTATTGCAGGTTGGACATTCCCCATATATTTTATTTCTATTATATGAATCTTCATAATTTCGAAGACTTTTATCCATCACAAATATATATTCTTTTGTAGCTGGGTCTTGTGATAATCCATGAATTTTATTTATAAATGATTTACCATGAAATGTAACATAATTTCTAAACTATTAAAAAAAAAATATATATTGAATTTCAGAATAATATTAATAATATTTAAAAAAATCTAAAAACAAATAGAAAAATAAAATAATTTACTTCACTAAGAAATTCATCAGAAATATTCTGCGAGTTATGTAGTTTTTTTAATGTCACAGGCATATCTTTACTATATCTTTTTCTATCATCTATATACTTCTTACCATTTATCCAAGTAGCTTCATATATAGTTGCAAAGCCACCTTCACCCGTCTCTTCAATATTTGTTAAATCATTATAAGGGATCCATTGAAGATAATAATAATTATCATATGTTGTTGTTTTAAGTTGTGTACTTTTAATCAACTCATCTAATGTTTTATTGCCACTAGTCCATCCTTCAGTTAATGACTTTGGATCACATGATCGACACCATGCCCAATAAGTATTATATCTATTGCAAGTTGGACATTCCCCATATACTTCATATCTTTTCTCCATTTTTGTGTTTTTCATTATAATTTGTCAAAAAAATATTATTTTTTTTTTAGCCACAGTATGTATCACAAAATAATTTGCATTGATAATTAACTATACATTTGCTATTTGTAGCTTCATCAATAACACAGATTAAACAAATAGAACATGCAACATGGTAAAATTCTTTTTTTTCTTTTGTCCATATTAACAGATAATGCTTATAACAAACAAGTTTGAGATTATTAAATAGTTTATACAATGAATATGATATGGTGACAACACTACTATTTCTTCTTTACTATTCCTACTACATTCTTTTATTAATTCGGACTGAACTCCAAAAATCCTATACATTTTTTTTAATTTCCAATTTATGCAACACTCTTTTGTGAATCAATTTAACCAATGTGACTGGCAACAGTTAACGTATTTCTGCGTTCCAGCAAACATGTTCATGCAGTACATTGTTAATTATAATAAACAAATTCTATAAAAATTAAACAAGGTCTCCAAGGAAATGTTTTATCCATTTCTTGACCACAATTCAGGACAACAAATCACTTTGTTACAGATTTAGTTCGAGTCTATTTATTGATCATGTTCTTTTTTTTGAAACGAAACAAAAAATTGATTAATAATTGTTGTATTTTTTAGAATTAAATTAACATCTCTAATCTGCACACATCGTTGCAAATATATTCATTAAATTAGAAGTAAACATATTTGGAGAAAACATTCAATATAATAATGCCTTTAAGAGGGATTTAAAGTCGACACTTTCCTCTTAAGAAGATACTTCAAAAATTTGATAAATATAAATATTTAGAAAACGCTAGTTAAAGGAACCAATTTACTCCACATCTTACCATTTCTACCAGTGTTACGCACGTAATATTTAAACAAAAATCGCGCGGTAAGTCCTAGTTATAGGTTAGTTTATCAAAAAGTATCCTGTTAATTATGCCGTCACTTCGTGACGTCATAACCAACATGATATTTTTGATCAACTAACCTATAACTAGGACATATCAAGCATGAGCAAACAAGTCGACTTTTAATTAATATCAAGGTGTGACGCCTACAAAGCATAAAAAAGCGTTAAACGATGCTATCATCTGAGTTTGAAACATATAACAAACGGGTTAATTCTGATCTCTGTAAAACAACTTTAATTAGTACGCACGATATTGGCTTTAATTTTGAAGTTTACCAACAGATTTGACAATGATTAATTTGTTTCCTTTCTTATTCCATGCTGTCATCGATTGGACGGGTCCTAGGAGTATAAGTTGCATTGCGATTTGAGTTTACTGATTTCACATTCTATTACGTAGTTAATGGTTGGTAAAACTAACAAAGAATTTCAATTGTCAAGAAATAAAAGAAATATACGATACAGTAATGTGCACACTATCTGCGGATATAAATCCTAGTGATTAGTTGTATGATTTAATTGATAATTTTTATTAATAATGTAAAAGAGAATTCATTATCGCTTAGAATCCGTGTGACCACAACATATTAATATATCAGTATATATGGGTGGTTCTCTAGCAAAAGGTAGCTTAAATGCCCTCTGACCAAAATTGAGATTATTGCATAATATATATTTATATTATAAGGATTATAACTGGTGAAAAAATCAGTCACTATTTATTTAGTAAAAAAAATGAGATACAAGGCTTGAAATTTCTTAATTTACTGTATATACTCAAGTTCAAAATATTCTATGAAAAAAATTTTGTTACACGAAATTTACTTTGTCTCAATTTCTTAAACGTATTACAAAATTTGGAATTTTCAAAATGCCAAGGCTCTACCAATTTTTTAGTTTAAGAAAAAGCTAGCCGATAAGTTTTGAAGCTTGAATCATGAGCAATAAAATTTATTGGATAACTTTTTTAAAAATTTTTTGTTTTAGTATTTTGAAGTTGACCAATTGTTACTATAAGCAATTAATTGATTATATGTATTAAAAAAACGCTAAAAACAAATAAAAATTGCAAATTGGAACTTGAAAATTGCGAAATTGTATGTAAAATAAATACAAATATAGAATCATAAATTTTGATCAACATTTAACAATGAAATCAAAGATTTTCCCAATCTTGATAAATTCTCACCCTAATAATAATTGGAAATATCAATCAATAACAAAATCTTTCGAGGATAATAAAATTCCATTTTCGACTACGTATTCATTAATATTTTCTCATCATTATAGCAGTTTTAAAAACATGACAAGTATCAAATTCATTGAACCTAATGAACTGAAGAATATTATAAAGGACAAGACTAAAATTCCTGGAAAAGATTATTTGATTGTTGATGTTAGAGATGAAGATTATTCGGTAACTGCGATTTATAATTTCATTTTAAAAAAATCAGACTTTGGTTTTAACCTATGTACACACACATATATATATCTACACATACATACATACATACATACGTACACATTTTTAGGGAGGTAATATACCAAATAGTGTAAACAAGCCTTCCAGTGAAATAAATGACAGTTTAGAATCCCTGATTTCTGATTATAGTAAAGGTTAATTAATTAACTTGATAATAATAATATTTAATTAGCTAACCAACTATTTGATGAAATTTTCTTCTAAATTTTTAGTTTCTTCCTTTTCAATTTATAACTTATAAACAGTTCCACAATTAATTTTCACTTGCGCACTATCTCAAGTTCGTGGACCAAAATGTGCTAGAATTTATTCAGAAAGAATAGCTCTCAAAAATGTCAAGACTGATCAGAAAGTTTTAGTTTTAAGAGGTGGGGTTGCTGGATGGCAAAAAGAAAATGGTCAAGACATTGAGTTGATGGAAAATTATGATCGTGAACATTGGGTACTCGAGTATGGAGATTATTAAGTAAACAAAATAGTTATTTTTGTTATTTGCTATTTATTTGTTTATTAATCACTAAATAAATTAACTACCAAATCCAATTGATTTACTAAGCTGTAAAACCTTGATTTTTTTAGCTTGTTATAATGAATCATTTTTGTGTGATAATAAGCAACTTGGTCAACTTCTTATTTTGTGATGTTAATTCACCCATCAAAAATGTCCAGTTTTACCACAATTAAATCAAGTCCATCATTATTATCATTTGAATTAGTGATTTTTTTATATACTAAATTTTTAATGAATCTAATTTTTCTTTTAAATTTTTGTTCAATTAAATTTTCTACAATTGATGATACATATTGTTGAATGGGAGCTAATGGATTAATTAGTTGATGAATATCCTGGCATCATATAATTCCATACTTTTAGGAAAGGCATTTGAAACAATCTTTAATCTGTTAATTGTTTCGTCTAATATTGTTGGCATGGATGATCGAACAGGTACAAGGAACTCAGATCTTAATTCATCCATAAGTTGATGAATTCTGAATATACATTTTCTGAATCAGCCTTTTCTCCACGATCCATTCATCCAAAGAAGCTCCATATTCTCCTACAGTTTCACCAATCTTTAGTTTTTATTTCCAAGTTGATGCATCCATTGTGAAATATGAAAGGGACTACAAAAAATGAGGTTTAAATACATTCACAAGTCCATGATCTGGATATGTAATCTATTAGTTCGAAGATTTTGATTATACCATGTTAAAAGCAGTTCCTTTTAAATAAGAAAGTGACAATTGATAGTTATTCAGAAATACTAAATGTTTGTAGCCATTCTGTAGGATCTTGACACCCTCCCTTAAATATAGGAAACTCTATTAATTTCTTTTTTGGTTATCTAAAATAGTTGATAGATTTATAAGTTATTCAAAATATTTATACATGTAATTTAAAAAATCAAGATATTTCTTTGATACTGAATTAAAATTAATTAATTTTATGTTCTGTTTTCAATCCACCGAAATAATTGTATCGACTGAAAAATATATATAATTATTTGTAGTCAGGTAACCAGAATTTACAAAATTCATTTACACTTGAAAGAAGAAAACAAAAAGAATCAAACTCGACCATCTTAACTCTCTAATTCATAAGAGCTTCTTAACATAATGTAAATAATTAAATTGATCATTTGATTGATTAATTGATAACTATTTTTTTTTAACTTTGCCGTTACAATACATTTGTTAGTGCAAAAGAAAAACCAAAGAACTTGGTAACATTATTGCAGAATGATTTATATTAAATAAATATAATTTATAAGATTGCGGGAATGGCCAAGTTGAAGTTGATTGTCTTTTCACAACTTTTTTCCGTTTGACAGCGTGTTAAAATAATCTAGTGTTCTTTTTATAATAATAATAATTACAATAATTATATTGTTTTTGCCAACCTCTTGTAATTCACGCTCATCTGAACTTTATTGATGATTGTTTTTCTTTCTTTTTATTAGAGCTATTGGTTTTTTTTCAAATTTTTGAGTGTAGTCGTGTTATTTTATATCAATTTTTTCACTATATAATTTCTACTAACCGATAATAGCGTTCTGTTAGTAGTATTTCTGGATATTACGATGCTTTTGGTGCTTATACAAATAAAGCAAGAGTCTAAATATTATCTATCATTGGTGAATGAATTATTTATTAGATTTTATTAGTAATTAGCAAACTAACTTTATAAGGTTGTTAATTTTCATTTAAATTATGAAAGATTTGCATCCTGCGTATTAAAATTCAAACAAATCATAATAAACAAATCATACTTTGATTACTGAAACATAATAGGATTATAGGGAATGTCTTCTCAAACGTGCAGATGGTAAAATGAAATTTCATATGTTTATTGCACTATGATTATTTAGTAGTAACATCCCTCACAAAAGACACGACTGATGAAATAACAAGTTACAATGCTTATCTTGTGCTACAAGAGTGAGGGACGTATAGGGTAAAAAGTCCAAGTTAATCAAGGAACATAGTGTAGGTCTGAGGATATTCAAAAGCAAAGTAAAAAAAAACAATAATGTTGTGGAGGGAAAAAAAGAAAGTAAAAAGAATAATTCACAAGTTTCATATTGGTTATATTAGTTAGTATCTTTTAACAAATTACCAAGAAACTCGCCTGATTTATTAAACAAGAAAAAAATGCACAAGTTGGTAAACGTCACAAACAGTACACCAAAATTCCCTCAAATATAAGCAAGTAAACCTGAATATCGGGTACTTTCAAAAGGACTCGTGAAGACATTTTACAAAGTTCCTATCAATGATTGAAATCTCGATGCAAGTCCATTTCTTCGCCGTGTTTGAAAAGTGTTATTTGACCAAGACCTAAAATCCTTCAATTTAAATTTTCTAGTTCCTTTTTTTGATTGATCGTTCACACCTCCTTTCCAACTCAAAGTTTTACGAATTATGTTTGCAAAAGTATATATGGAGCCTGTTACCAATTAATTAATGCTAATGTTTAATCAAAAGTTTACTTTTTTTTTAGAAATGTTATATAATAATATTAACGAATGAGGAGGAATGATGATTAAATCCTAATCCAGTAATCAAGAAGGTTTATTATTAGAAATTTGAAATACGGTTATAGAAAGTTTTGGTATTATTTACGTTACACTTGCTTCAACATTGTATAACAAAACATTTGACATTATTTTTGGGACTGAAAAAATATTCCATTTTTTTTTTTAATATTTTAAAAAATTTTAAACATGCCTACAGCTCGTAGAAAAGAAGATGAAGATTATTCACCTTCAGAAAGTGAAGATGAAGTCGATGAACCAAAAGTAGATGAAAAACATGAGACTCGTACCAATAGGAGGAGGAAAAAACCGTTGAATGAAATTTCCAAGAAAAATCCTTCACTTAATTCTGTCAATTCCGAAAACTCCAACAATTCAATTCAAAGCAATTCATCAAAGAAAAATCAACCTTCTTCATCAAAAAAACCTCCCACAAAAAAAAAAAGACCAAGGCGTCAAAATACATTTGTTGCTGATAAAAATAAAAAAGATAAAAATTCAGCGTATAAAGTAGTACCAAAAATTGTTATTAGAAATCCTACTAAGAAAGTAGTAAAGATTTTTAGAAAAGCTTCTTTATCATTACAAATGCCATCATCGGAGAACAAAGAAAATTTATTGGCACCACCAACACATGCTCGTAAAAAAAGCCAAAAAAAGAAAGAGCTTCTTGAAGATGATGAATTATTGATGTCACTTCCATTACCATCATCTTCATCACATCATGTACCTGATAAAAAGAAAAGCCTAATTGGATCAATGAATATACAAGCGTTTGGTAAGAAAAAATCTTCAAACAGTGCAGTCATGCGTATTATCGTAGATATTCTGAAGGCATATGATATTGTACTTTGTCAAGAAATTCGATTAACAGACGAATTAATCAAAAGACTTGTTGACTCAATATCAACATCTTCCACGCCTTATAATTTTATAGCAAGTCATCCTATAGGTAGAAACACATATCAAGAGAGATATCTTTTTATTTATCGTCAAAATGAATGGAAAGTGTTGGAAGATTACGTTGTTGATGACGTGAAATTAGGTGATAAATTTTCAAGAGAACCATATGTTGTAAGATTTCAGAATTTGAGGAAACCAGATGTAAGAATAACTCTTGTTGGATGTCATACTCAACCAGAAAAGGCATTCGATGAAATTGACGTTTTGGTTGAACAAGTCTATCCAGATGTTAAAAAACGATTAGAAGGAGGGACAATTCGTGAAAGAAATGTGAAAAAAGCATCAAAGAAGAATAATGATAGTGATGATGGTGAAGAATCTAAAGGGTCATTTATTCTTCGCTACCTTTGTTCTTGCTTTGGTGCAAGGAAAAAAGAATCGACAAAAAGAGAACATTCTGGGAAAAATGTGCAATCAGTAGAAGGATCCGGCGAGCCAATAGTTTTAATGGGTGATTTAAATGCATCTGGTTCATATCTTAACAAATCACAACGTGCAATCATAGATGAAAAATTACTTGACAATAATTTAGTTTGGGGTATTTCACATGAAACAGATACCACAGTTTCTGATGGAAATGACGCGGCATATGATCGATTTATTTTTGAAGCTGCAAATCAAAAAATGTGGATAGGAAATTCAAAGGTATGGAGATTTGATGATAATTGGGACAATGGCAAAATAGATCAACAATTATTAAAAAGAGCCACAAAACGTGTCTCGGATCATTATCCTATTGAGTTCGAATTGAAACTTTGAATCAATTAATAGCTTTTGTATTTTTTATTATGTAATTTTTATTTTTTTTATTTCATGTATAATTTTAAAAATGATTTTTTTTGTATTATTATTTTATAAATAATAAATTGACTTTATTATTTTTAGTAGCCTGCACATGGTCACGATCATGTGATGGCAGTTTTGTTTTGTAAAGTTTAAGAGGTTGTTAATGGTTCCTTTTATGAATTTATTAAAGCTAGAAAAACCAAGGTTTCCAAGATAATAAAAGATATTAAGGTCTTGTCATTCCAATGTCGATATCCGCTACTCATGGATCTCAAATATCGAATATCAAGAATACCCTTACAACAATATTCGCCTATTTTGTAAGGGATGGATTTAAAGATACTAATTGTCCAAAACCAATGCAAGATGTTGGCTGCTGATAATTTAAATACTCGATTATGACTATGATTATGACTTGTCAATATTGTTCTTCCAATAGTTTTTGTTTTTTCTAAGCTCCTCATAATCTCCATCCGAGCTCCCTATATATATATTACTCTAGAAAAAATCCCCGAGAAAACATTTGCTGGATATTTACAAATATATAAATAGACTTTTATTATCATTTGAGGAAGTAAGAGTCTTTGCCTGAATTGTTTTATCTTCGTCAATCCAATTTATAATATTTTGAAAATCTATAATGATCCCAATGAACATTTCTAAGCTTTTTGATAGTTAAAGGAATGATAATAATCTTCATTCCTGTAAAGATTTATGTCTAACCAACTAAAGTTACCTATTAGCATCTAAATCGTTTGTAAATTTAACATAACGGTTTCTTTAATAATTCAAATTTTAATTTAATGTTATTTCCCACCAGGAAATCTTTATCTTCCATTAATAAACAATTAATTGATATTTTGATATTCTTAACAGATATCTCCCATAAAGTTGCAATATTGAAATTATGTCGCTGTTTATTAGCTAATAATAATCATATTATGAAAGAATGCATCTTTCTCTAAACGATCATTTATCTGTCTTGAATTCTGGATTGTTCATCTCTTATTGTATTCCTCCTATCTTCAAATTCTACAGAGGCGAATCTGAAAACAAATTAATTATTTTGTGAATAATGTAAATTTATAATTGTCCATCATTTCTTCCGATATATTTATCAAATTGAACAGTCCAGAGTCCATATACCTTTCAATCGCTTGTGTCACCTCTTATTGGTCATTATGATAAAAAGGCAAACCAATTCGATTATCACGGGCAACAATTATTAATATGTATAAATATTTTTGCTGATCATCAATTCGATTTCAGATGCAGGGAACTAAAAATGACCTGTGATTTGGATGAATGTTTGCAGCCTACTAAGCTTTTTTTTACTTTGGGAGATGGAAAAAATAATGTCCTTTAGAAGCTACTCGAGAAATTTGGGGAAAAGTCAACATTGTTGCCTTTTCAACACCAATGGTTACAGCATTAAATAAATACCGATTGATGAAGCGATCCTTACATAGATCCAGATGATCCCGAGAAGAAGAATATTGAGAGGCTTAGTGGTGGAACATTAGAAAGAAAAATGAAATAACAGGACATCTTTTTATGACTGATCAAGAGAAATTACTACTATCTTTAAGAGAAGATTTAAAATCAAGGAATTGACTATTTTAGCTGCTTTTCTAAAGGTCAAATAAAACCTCTCCGCTGGTAACTCAAGAAAATCAAGAAATTTGCAAAGAATTTCTTATTGAAGTTATTCTCCCTCCCAAAAAAGCGGTTACTCATAAACCACACCACTGAGAGTGGATAAAGGAAAGTCATGCTTGGCTTTGTTATTTTTATTGACGATAACACAATTACACAATTGACAAAAACTAGGAAAACTTTTTCCAATAACAGTGAATTTATAGGTTCCTAATCTCAAAGAACTCAAATTAATACACGTGATTTGCACCAGTTAATTGAAAAATAAAGAGTTTTTATTTACACTATTCCCAATAACTTTCCCAAACCTTATTATAATGTTTTTTTTTCTATCTTTTTTTTTTTCTAAAATAAATCTAATTACACGTTTAAATCATTATTACTACTACTACTATTATTACTATTATTATTATCACTATTATTATTATCACTATTATTATTATCACAGTTATTATTATTACTATTAGAAAAATCCACAACAGAATCTTGATTTGAAGTATTATTAATTTGTTGTTGATCTTCATTGTTTACTAACAATAAAGATCTAACTTCATCCAATGAGAATTTCTTTGCTTCCAAAGCATTAATGTCATGGTTTTCAAATGGATGATTTTCCTTGTTGAATACCCAATCATCCATGGTTGGAACCGGATGGCTGGTAACTGTGTCAAGTTCCTGTTTAATTATTCTAAAAAAAATAAATCATCATCATTATTATTGTTGTTATTATTATTATTAAATATTTTCCTTGCCTCCTTGACCTTTTTTGTTTTTTTTTTTTTTACTTACCCACAAAAATCATCTAATGGCAAATCATTCTCATCATAACCAAAAGGATTCTCAATTTCGGCGCCTATTCTTTCAATACCCAGTAAAATTACAGAACCAAAGAAAACAATAGGAATGGTGGCCCAATGCGCCTGGCCCACCAATTGAAAAGGCAACGATAGACAATAAATCCAAACAGTTTGAGACAGATGGATTGAATATGCTAAAGGTATTGGGCTACGTAGAATACGTTCAAAATGTGATAAACAATCCACCATAATGTTAATACTATTCAACATGTTTGTTGCCACCGGAGCACTAATCCTATCTTTAGAAAGATTGTCATGAACATACGATGATAGGTAGAGAGTGATTTCCAATGGTAAATTGTGATTTACAAATGCCATTTCTTTATCGTTTGTTAAATGTGGTTTCTTTGTTCGGTGAAATAATTGATCCCATAAAGTTGACTGTTTGTTATTATTATTATCATCGTGTGCCTTTGCGATCGGAGTGAATCCGGGTAGTTTAGAATGAACATTGGAGATTAATGGCCGGATATCATCGTATGTACAACCGTCTTCTTCACGTAAATAATGTTTTGTCGCAACAGCAAACCCTACCAGAAGGTTAATTGCGGTCCTTTTCTCCAAGATTATCCGAGTAGAATTTTTGTCTTCTACATGTACCCAAATAAATCTTGTGAAATTACGTATTGTCGTCACCATAGTAGACCATAATCTACGTCCTTCCCAATACCTATTATGGGGGCGGGAGGTGAATTAATTACCAATCAATCCAATATGTTAGATCATGATTAAATTGCAAGCAAAAAAAAAACAAAAAAATTGCCTGAAAAGAGCTAAAATTATATCACAAGTGTTTTCGATAATTACCTATCATAGGCGGTATTGGTTCTGTAGGTAAGCAATAGACCAACCACCAGACCAATGACAGTGATTAAAGTGACTGGTATACTGAGTTTTACGGGAGTTTGTTCAAAGAGAACAACGATGATGGTAGTAAATGCTGTTATGAATATCGAGGAACCAATAACATTTGGTAGAACTGAACCTTTTATTCTAAATAAGTTTGTTTTACGATTTTTGTACGGATTATAAATATGAGGATGTAAAACTCGACTAATTGTGTGTTTACCGTTATTGCTCATTTTTGATCTTTTAAAGTAAATTAATGATTAAAGAATGATTAATTAAAAAAAAAATCAATTTTTTTCTTAATTTGAAAAATATTATTTAAAAAATTTTTTTTTTTTGATTTAAATTTTCTGAAAGCATTATTTATGCGATTTTACAATGTGTAAATAAATATTACATAAATTAATTAGTTTAATTAGTTTTTTTAAAGATCTCTATCAAATTAGGGTAGAATCACATTTTACTAAACCATATATAGGGAAAATATATATTAAATGATTTACTATGTACATCAAAATAGACAATAACTTTCTTTTGATTTTGATTTGAACATTGGGATTAATATTAATATTGTGTTATAATTATTATTATTAGTAATCTTTCACAAATTTTTTGTTCATATTTATCAAAAAGGCGAATAATTTTATGACATAGCAAAAGGGCGTTTTATTTTAATATTTTTACTATTACTTTAATTAAATCGTCAAATGGACCTTTGGCGAGAAAAAACTATCTTTAGTCAAACTTTAATTTACGTTAAGGCTTAGAGTCAAATTTAATTTATATTTTTATTTTTTTCTTTAATTATTTATTAAAAATATTTATCAAGATTTTACTTTGTAAACAGTTTCAAAAGTATAATAAATAAACAAGATTACTATTGCCCTTGTCATTCGTTATAATAGTAGGTAACAAGGTCATTCAGGGCCTGCAGAAATTTTCAGCTAACTTTGTAATTACAATTTATAATATCATAACTGATGTGTGATGATATAATTGGGTATACAGGATTTATAAAATAATAATAATGGCTCAAATATGGGATATAACGGGTCTGATAATGATAATAGGATGGGAATATAAACGAGGGACAAGCCGTTCCGAAAAAAGACTATGACGGATCCTTTAAGCAAAAGCCAACCTCTCTCTTTTACTGTTATTAATTTCTCTTTATAACAAATGTATCTCTCTCTCTATTATTATATATAGTAAGCTTATTATTATGATTTATTATTAACGCAAATAAAAAATTGAATACTCGTCGTGTCACTATTTCTTGTCAAAGCTCGTGATTTTCCCTGCAGATTTTTAAAGTTGTTTCCATATTTTAATCAAATCTGCTGTTTTTTCTTATTATTTATTATTCAGGAAAATTAAGGTTTCATATGTTAAACTCGAGGGAGAGAGATGAGAGAGCGTATTTCATTTATATAATATAAATTTGTGACCCATGAAAACCTGTTTCTTTCCACAGCCACAAATTAATTTTTGAATTTTAATTTTAGAAATGATAGGCTTCACATGTGTAGTCCCTAGATTATTATTATTGTATTATCATATCCGTTTTTGTGTACACATCAAAAAAATCACCAGATTAGGATATATTTTTTACAAATCTAAATAATTAGAATGAATTTGAATTTAGTAGCGTGTCATAAAAGTTTTAAGCAAATTTAGTATTACGTAGTTGTTTAAATTTAAATTCAACTATCAAAATTGCACTTTGGCTTATCAAAAACCTGCCAAAGTGAATGTTGATATGAATTAAGCCCAGAGGCAACAAAACTCTTCCAATTGTTAATGATTTCATTCATAATATTCAAATAGAAAAAAATTTTCTTAACACCAACATTAAAAAATTTTTGGCAAGAGGCGCAGCATTTGATATTTTTTACAATGCAGGACACCTAGTCCTTACAACTTTTATTGGTCTTGCAGGTCCTTTAACTCCTCCAAAAGTGGAATGCATGACCAAAAAAACATGATGTAATTTTTGAAGCTAAGACCTTTCTCTAGAAGTTACATCTTCGTTTTGTTGATATGTCATGTTGTTGTGGGGGAATTAAGCCTCAAAGTTGCACAAGTTTAACAAATTTACTATGCTAACTTTTCAAAGTGACAATGAATTGAAATTATTGAAATTTGTATGGTTGATCTTTATTATGTGATAATGGTAAGAAAAAAAAGGGAATCATATTATGAATAAAATTTTCCTTTTTTTCTAACATAATTGGTATATTAATTGATAATAAGGTTGCTTGCTGAAACCTCTTAATGGCTACTGAAACTCTGCCCAATTGTCAAAATTTTAAATGCCAATTGATTTCCAGAGGAGTTTTCGCAAGAAACCATAATTGTTACATATTTATATTATCTTAATTATCTATACAGTATGTACATATTATCTGGCTAAGTTTTCACACTTGACAATCTTCACAACCAGGGTGCGAAATGTGAGATCAAAAATATCGGGGGAATGCCCGGTTTAGGAAATATTTACCGGAAATCTTCAAAAAATATCGGCCAAAAAAATTTTTCAAACAAAAATTTTAATGTCTTATTCGATTTTGGTTTAGTTCTTCCCAATGAAAGTAAGCTTTTGATTTAATTGAAAGAAAAAAATGATTTATTGCTGAAAAAATAATTTATTTGCTGAAAAAATAATTTATTTATTGAAAATAATTGGGGCTTCAGTAAAGAAAAGAATGATGATTTTTTTAATAATCAAAATTTACTGAATGAAGAAGATCGGCAAGTTATTTATTATTGGTCATCTCTGTGGTCTTTTCTCTGCTATGTAAAATTAATTATTTAATTTTTTAATTTGTAGTTATATAAATACTGATTCTGATTCTGTTGTTGGTATATTATTAATTTCACAGGTAAAATTATCATTATGGATTTTTATTATAACAGCACATTTATTTCTTGATATTATTATTATGATATTTTTAATTCTGGATTTTTTTTCCTTGCAAAAGTGATCGGCGCGAACAAGTTCACGCGCACGTGATATTTTTTACGACATTTTGAATAAATCTATGCCTTATTATTATATAAAATTATTATTGATCATACAATCCGAATTAGATTTATTAAACAAGAGAATGCCAAACTTATGGCTAGAATCGCAGAATTGGAGCAGACTGCAAAAGAAAAAGATGAGCTCAAGGCTAGAGAGAGTACCAGATGCGAAGCTGAGAATGTCAGAATTAAGACACGATTTTGGGGAGCTCAAACAACAAACTCAAGTCATTACTAATGTACAAAGAGATGAACAAAAACGTTTAAAAAGGGCAGTATAGCGATTTTATGAATATTCATCATTTCTATAATGATTTTTCTTTTACGTAATATATAATTATCTTTTCAAACATGCCTAGCTCATCATTATTATCTTTTGAAATCTTCGCCCATTATATAACTTTTTGAAGGCGTCTCCCTTGGATAAATAACCATTTCGAATATAATCACACAACAATGGAATTG